>JANHGC010002150.1:93434-107308 GCA_027560395.1 Boaedon fuliginosus | reverse complement strand
AGCCATGAAGGGCTTTAAAAGTTGTTACTAGCACCTTGAATTGCACCCGGAAGACCACTGGCAACCAGTGCAGCTCGTGGAGGATTGGTGTTATACGGGTGCACCGAGGTACACCCTCAATCACTCACGTGATAGCCCTGTTCTATTTAAGGAACCTCAGCTCATGTAACTGATGTGATTTAAAACTTCCTCTAAATAATTCAGTGGGTAGCCACTAATGTATGAAAGTAAATGTTCTTTTAGATATAGCGGATTCTTTAGCTACCCTTTAATCTGTAAAGATTATGCATATAACTTTGAATAGGGTTTTGAAAGACATGAGAAGAGAATGTACCAGAGATATATATACTCCAACTCCTCACTACTACCACCACCTTGTCCGTAGTTAGACAGTTTCTGAAAACTTTTCAAGAGAATCTGTACATAGAGAACATTTGGAATAACTTAATATACATGACACAAAAATAAGCATGCATATCTAGGAATACCATAAGCACTAAGGTATACTAAAGAACTTATTTCTTCTATCTAGGACTAGAAGCACTCTCAGACAATAATCTGAATGTTTGGGCAAAGTGCAATCTAATAAATAGGGAGACGGGGGCGGGGGGGGAGAAGCCAACTTAGTTTTAGGCAGATGAAGTTATCTTCATCTTGACTGCATTATATCTCCATTTGTTAGCTCCCATCCAGTATATCACAACCACTATATTTTATACACTAACTCTATAGAGGCAGAGTTCCATTACATCTTTAGAGGCATGTAGAAAGAATGAAATTAAAACCCCTGTATTCTGTATCCCTGGAACCTTTTCTTGTTTTATTATGGAGACGTTAAAAACCATGGGGGATGAGGAGCATAGGTCAAAGATCAAGAAGTAATCCAACTTCAGCTTTTGAAAGCTGTCCTTCCATTAAAGTCAGAACAACCATTTAATCATATGTTCCCACACCTGTTTTGGCTAAGTGATTCAGAAGAAGAGTACTGTAGTTACTGGGATTGAAAGCCATTAAGAAATAACAGGAGTGGATTTCAGTTGACCAGTTCAATATATACAATCTGCTAAAGAATAGAGGTGTTGGATAGTTAGAAAATGATTTAGGGTGACTTACAATGTGACTTCAGAAATTGAGGGAAATTTTAAAAGGCCTTTGTATGTAAACCACAAACTGGTGAATAAAAAGGTAGATTGTAGATTATCAGCCCTAAACCATGTAGGATTTTAATGGGTCAAAATCAACAATTTGTGCTAAAAAGAAGTTGAATTATTGTATGGATTTTCAGAAAATAATTTTGATTTTGAGACAGGTAACTTGATTTTCAGGGAAATCAGGAACACGTGAATGACTCTGGTTGAGAATGTATTGTTTTAAAATTAATAGCAAGCCTGGGGATTTCTGATCAGCTTCTGATTTAGTCCACAATGAATTTGGATCTGCGTTTTTGTAAAGTATGTAAGCTGTATGGATGGACAAGCAATGACATTGCTAGTATTTTTTAAGAAAGCAGGCAGCTGATGTGGTCCTTGTCTGTGCAGACGCTTAAAGTTTAGTAAGCCTGCCTAGTGTGGCAGCCAAGACTCAGTCATGCAGAGTGGACCCATTAATAACATTTACTTTAAATCAGTTTAGATTAACTGATGTCATATCTGTCAGTGAATGTGAGCTGTTAAGAGTTTGTTGCTCTTATGAACATTGATTTTGATTAAGTATCTCCCTGGATTTTTTTTTTCTTTTTGGCCTTATGCTGCTATAATTAAAGTTCCAATATTTTCTGGCTTGTAGCAATACAGGGTCTGGGACTGAAGTCATGCTTGTATTAATCTTTATTAAATGGGAAATTAGTTTTTCTCAGAATGGAAGGCAGCAGCTCATCCTGCCCTATCCCCAAATATATTATTGATGAGATGTAGCTATGAAGCTGATGGGTGAGAGGATTTTGGTGCTCAGCAGTGAGTCTGTGCAAATAATAATAAGTCAGATTGTTACACAACCCTTTCCTCTCACCCCAATAAACAGTGGGGAAAGCTGAACATCTGGGACAGTTTTCTGGATGAAAAAGGATCACTCTGTGGACCTGTGGAATTACAGTTTAGTTCTGCCAGGCAACGAAATGCCTCCTGAGTCACTTGCTTTTAGATAAATGGAATACTTGGCATTTCCAGAGTCACAGGCTGTCATATTAACAGAGATGTGGATTGTAGGAGGTGAGAAGGGCCGAGTTGTATTTTCAGTTGATGGGGGTATTGTTGCTTAATAGTGCATTTATAAAAACACTTTTCAAGAGAGTTCATCCTTCCAAAACATTTTACTTTGTAAATAAATGAAGTAAGTTCATAAAACGCAAACACATAAAAAAAGGTGTGATGAATTATACAGAAAACAGAAGCAGAAGAACATCACTAGATAAATACGATAATAACTTGAACAAATAATCACATATCCAACAATTGAATATTTAAAAAAATCAATAAAACAGTTTGAGCATTACAAACATCCAGAAGCAATTAAAACTAGCTTTAGAAAATGTCCAAAAGCCATGAAGTTTGGGGAAAAACACATTTTCAGAAAGAAAGAGACTATTCAGAGAAAATACCCATCTTTATTATTCACTAAAGCAAACATTCTTGCTTGCTTAACTAAAGAGCAGACTCTGAATACTAGTTTTTATCTTTAAGCAAGAACATTATCCTTGAAGTTATTTAGAGTTAATGCTATAAAGCTGATTCAGTGAATTTGGTTTATTTATCTTTACAGAGAGCCAAGACTTGCAATTTTGTGCTCTAGGTATTCAAGATCACTTTGCAACTTGGTGACCAGCTGGCATTGCCTATGCTTGTCCTTTTCAGCACTTTCCTCTTCTAGGCAACAACTGTGTGGCAAAATCTATTTCCAGCTATGTCAACAAATTATTTATTTAGAATGAGTGTTACCTTTCAAAGTCTTCCTTGATTTGGAAGAACCTTGCCTGTGACCACAATGAAGTCCTTGCTGTATATGGCTGTAGTCAGTGGAAAATTTTCAGCGTGTGATCATTTGAGGGTAATCACTGGTTGTAGAAAACATCTATTTGAAAGTAAAAATACAGCATAATGGTTTTGAAAATGAACAAATAAACAAATATCCTTTAGAATAATTCTTGAGACCAGACTTCTTAGTCATGGAAACTTACTATGGATAAGTTTATCAACAGTTAGGAGATCTACAAACTTCGGTATAAATTTCTTGAAACTCTGCATTTATAGTTCTGCAGGTTAGTATAGGTAGTCCTTGACTTATGACCACGTTTGAGCCCAACATTTCTGTTGTTAGTGAGACATTGGTTAAAGTGATTTTTGTCCTATTTTACAACCTTTTTTGCCTCAGTTGTTAAGTGAATCACTGCAGTTGATAAGTTAGTAACCTGGTTGTTAAGTGAATCTGGCTTCCCCATTGTCTTCGCTTGTCAGAAGCTCACAAAAAATGATTATATGATCTTGGTCATAAATATGATCCAGTTGCTAAGCGCCTGAATTTTGATCACATGACCATGGAGATGCTGCAAAGGTTGTAACTGTCATAAGTCCCTTTTTCCAAGGCCGTTGTAACGGCCAATAAATGAACTGTTGTAAGTCGAGGACTACCTGTATGCCATACAATTCAGCACTTGTATGTGTCTCTTGGGCTGTGTGGAAACCTCAGCTCCTTTTCCCAATGATGCTTCTTTCTAAAAGGCAATTGGGCATGGTCTTTTTTTTTTCTTTTTAAAAAACATTTCATTTTTCATCTGAGAAACTTCTTCATTTCTATTTATTTTATTTATTTATTTAGTTAGATTTATACCCCGCCTCTTTTCCCCAGTCAAGGGGAACTTGAGGCGGAAGTGAGGAAGCTTCACTTTCTGAAATGAAGAAGCTTCTTGGACGAGAAGCAAAATATTTTCAAATAAAATAACTAATCCCTTCAAAATGCCTTGTTAAAAGCACCTTTGGGATAGCCATGACCTGGATGATTGAGGATCTCCAGAGACTCTCAGATCCATTTGTTCTATGTGATTTGACAGATTACTGCTAGACATTGAAGATAGGAATCATCTGACTTCTGTGGCTGGTTCAGAATTATCTGAATAATTTCAGGACATGCTTACTGATTCTCTTAATTATGGAAGTGTTTGGAACTGCCAGTGTCAATAAACTTTAAAACACAAATAAGCAATATTCTTTTATTTGACTCAAGAATGTTGCAGGATTTCCCCTCCCCCCTGCTTTCCCCCCATAATGATGTTGCTTTGGAATATAACACCTAACTACTTCTAAACAATAAAGGATCAATCAAGATGCCTTAAAATTTAAAAGCTGTAATCTATTAATAAAGCTTCAGATATTTATTTTACACTGCTATGGTATTTATGCAATAACCTCTTTATAGCATTACAAATTTATAATTTGCAATAAATACATTGACTTCTGAGTAAATATTAGCTGCTTTTTTCCAGTCATAATTATAAAACCACATAATGCTGGTCTTTAAATCGAAACTTTTGAATGGGCAGTGCTTGGAACGCTACTTTTCAAGGATGTGGGAAGTGGTTCCCTGTCTTTAAAATACTGGAGAATTATTGGGATTAGAGTCTAGGATACACAAAGAGATGTTTCTGTAACCGTTGCTTTTCAGATCTATTCAAGCCATAAGTTCCCTATCTTGCCAGTGGCATGTGGCTAAGCAGTGATAGCTGAAATTTCTTATTAAATGCCTCCTGCTGTTGTATGAATACTCAGTCTCTGTTCTGCCTGCTTTATCTTGAATGCTGTGTATGAACCTACTGAGTTTCAGGAGAAGTAATGTAATAGGGTGATTCTGTTGTGAATGGGATTGGGGAGTCCCTAAATGCTGAAATAAACCATGTGGGGTGTTGGGAGTCCAGTGAGAAACATAGGGTAACAGAAGGTAGACTTTGCTGTGACCAAATTTTATAATGCACATCTGGCTATCTCAGAGCTTTGTGAGTTGAGACTAGAGCAAGAAATGATTTCATTGATGCATATATGACGTCTTTTCCCTGGCCTGCTTTTTGGCAATAGTGTTTTATTTTTTGTACCTGTTCTAAATCAGTGGCAACAGCACTTCGTTTGTCTGTATCAAACTCAAAGGGGGAAAGGCAGCTGACGGTGAGAAAGTGTGCAATGTTGCAAGTATCACTATCTTCCTTTCTCCCTTTGCCTCCTTGCAGAAATATTTCTGGAATGGACTCTCCTCATATCTTCCAGCAGATGTCACCCCTGAGCATAGCACGGGAACTTGAAGGACAAATGGGAAAGGGCGGGGGGGGGGCGGGGGAGAAAAGGGGCTTTGAAAGGCAGTGCCATAAATAAGCTGTTCTTTTGCACTGCTCCTTAGCACCCCATGAGCCCTGTAGAACTGGAAAGGGCTCCCCTGAAAAGGTTGCAAAGTGTGTTTTTAGCAGATAAGTCTTTGCCTTTGAAGTATGGCAGCAGACTAAAGCGCCCCCGTCTTGTTGTTGCTGCCAGCCACTGTGAATTAATCACAGCCACATACAGATAAGAGTACAAAGCATCACAGAGCGTTGTGCCAGAGAAAGAGGAGGGGGAAAAGGAGCAGGCAAGAATGAGAAATAGGGAAGGACGGATCCACAGTGGGAAGGTCAAGAGTTTTGCAGATATACAGGAGTTGCAATTCCAATTTGCATTCCTCTGCTGCTTTGAAACATTGACAAACTACCCTGTCTTTTTTGCGTTACTGCTATGTGCGTTTAATTGAAGTAGTTTTTAGTCTGTGTAATATTCAACCCAGCTCTTTCATCTTTTTTGCTTTGCTTTGATCTTTGACTTTTCAATTATTCTTAATATGATTTTATTAATTAAGTGGTTCATTTCTACCTGAGAAAAGTACAGAGTTGCGAGCTATTGCTGAATGGGTTAAAAGTTAAAGTCTTCTTTAAGTCTGGTTTGGGCTCATCTAGTAATTTTCTATGAAGGTTTTTGTGCAATTTTGGCAACAGACTAAAAGTGTTTTGCCGTTGCCTTTTTCCAAGCTGTTTTGTTTGCTGTTTTGTTTTGGTTTTAGTCTACAGCCCCTGTAATTTCCTTTACTGTCTCATTCAAATACCAACCAAACCTTATTCTTCTTAACTTTTGAGCATAGACCAAGTGCTTCTGTGTACTGAGACAGTTAAATGGATTAGATTAACCGTGATGGTGAACCTTTTCGGCACCAAGTGCCCAAAATGGAACACGCACGTGCCGGAGCGCCGCAAACCAAAGACCAGTTGGCCAGTGCACATATGCGCACCAGAAACCAGGAGAGCAGCTGGGGACACAGCACATGTGCCCACAGAGAGGGCTCTGCATGCCACCTCTGGCACGTGTGCCATGGGTTCACCAGCACGGGGTTAGAATGATCCGATCTCCTATGAAGATGTTAGATGAAGAAGAACCTGGAACAGAAGATCCTGAAACCAGGTTTAAGAAAGGCTAACTAACCCTAAATGCCCATTTGAGACATGCCAACATCGGTACTGAAGAAGCATTTTCAAACAATCCACACTCGTAGCAGGAATAATTGTTTTTCCCTCAGACGTATAAGAGATTTCTGAGAACCGTCATTAAAATCATGCAAATTAATTCCCTTATATTTATTTAGAATTTCACACTTTTGACACATTTCTCAATATGTTTTCTTTCTTCAGAGCAGAAATTATGTTTATGATTAGGCTATTTGTCTGCAGAAGATCCAGTGTAGCATATTAATGATTATATAGTAAACATCTTTATTGAAAGTCTATTGAATCTACCACAATAGATGGTGGGGGGGGGGAGTGCCAATAAAAGCAACCACCTGATCACCATTTCCAAAATGATATAGGAACTTTGCAATATGGGTAGCAACAGTATACAGTAATAATAAGGATCGGGATGTAAATCTTTTCTAATATAAAATAATTGATCTTTGGAACTTTAAGTTGTATACAGAAATCAGTTTGGTTTAGTGGTTAAGGTGCTGGCCTAGAAACTAGGAGACTGAGTTCTGATCCCGCCTTAGCCATGAAAGTCAACTGGGTGATTTTTGGCCAATCACTCTGCCTCAGCCCAGTCTACCTCACAATGTTATTGCTGGAAAGGAGGAGGAACATTATGTATGTTCTCTGCCTTGAGTTACTTAAATGAAGGTGTGATATAATACAATACAATACAGTACAGTACAATACAACATCAACATTGTGGGAAGAAGGGCAAGCCGTCTTCATCTTGGAAGATGTATGACAATATTGATCAGTGACCTCACTTGACCTATCCATTATCTGAGGACATGTGAGGGATAAGCCACAGATTTACTGAGGGAAATTTGCATTGTAATCATGAGCTATTAATTTTCAGTGCAATACAGTGCACCTAACCTTAAGAAGCCATGAATTTTGGGTACAAAGTGATCATGCATCCCTGTTTATACATATTTACAAACTTGCCTGAGTAGATGATCAAAATAGATGCAGGAATAAAAGGATATTTTTAGAGATGTGATTACACACAGCAATTTTTTTGTTGAAGCGTCTAAAACTCATGGGAATAACTTATCTGAAGTTGAGAAAAATAACTTGGGCTATATTAAAATCAAAAGAGTGCAATTTTGGTACATACACTTTGCAAAGCAGAAAAACAAACCAACATACTGACTCCTAATTTTTAACTTGCATATTTACAATCCAGCTCTAAGCTTGCCAAAGACAGAAGGCAAAAATACTAGTAAAATATTATCCCTGACTGCTTCCTCTTCCTTCTGCCTAATTGCTTCCTATTGTTCTGTTTTCTGATACTCCTAAATTATTCCTGCTGATTCTCCAAAGTTTTTTCAAACAGTAAATTTTACATTCTTTTTTACTCTCCTTATTTGTTACATAGATTTCCTTGCCAACTCACAGTTATACACTAACTTATCTGAAATATCTTACTAGGAGAAAAAAATCTACAAGAACAATTGCATATATCTGAAGTATAGACACCAGGCATCTTTCTGTCTTACTTTCCTCCAGATATTTACAGAGGCTTCTGAAATCCTACATACCCATGAAACTATCTGTAGTACCTTAAGTTGACAGAACTTGTGTCAGTCCTGTGCTTTATAACATACTAGCTGATAACCCGGCCTTGCTTGGGTTTTTTTTTATTGGACTGGCAACTTCCTTCAACCTTCTTCCATCCTACCTTCCATCCTCTTTCCTTCCTTATGTCCCTCACTTGTCTGCCCCTCTGTGTTTGTTCCTCCCTCCCTCCTTTCTCTCTTCCTCCTCCTCCTTCCCTCCCTCCCTCTTTCCTTAGCTTATTGCCTAGCTTTGGCCCGGTATTTATGTATGTGTGAATGCTTCTCTTCTTCCCTCTCCTCTTCTTTCCCCTTGTTATCCTGTTCATCATCATCTTCCCAGCCTCCTCCAGTCCTCATCTTCTTCTCCCTCATCGTCCTCATCTTCATGTTCTTCTCATCTTCCTCCTCTTCTTCCTCCTTGTCTTTTTCACCCTCTTCCTCCACTGTTGTTATTTAGTCATACCCGAGAGAAGACGTCCTCGGCTTCTCCAAAGCTCCTCCGCGACCACAGGTGGTCCGGGGCGGAGGTGATTCCCACAGGGAAGAGCTCCGAGAGGCAGGCCCAGGACACGGCGTAGAGGGCAACATCCTGGCTTTCGGAGCTGTTCAATATGGGAATCACCTCCACCGCAGATCGCCTGTGGCCGCGGAGGAGCTTTGGGGAAGCCGAGGACATCTTCTCTCAGGTAAGACAAAAAAAGAACAGTTGAAGCACTTTGGGGAAGTAGTGCATGGAGGGGCCCAAAGATCCCACAAGGCTCTCCCAAGGGGAAGGGCGGCGGTCTGCAGCTCTCCTGTGCTGCTGGGGCAGGGCGTCCGCGGGGCTTCAGGTGCCACTTCCCTGCCGCTCGGCTTCCAGCAACTCCAGGCTCAGTCGCCTCAGGTCCTGGCTGGTCTGTGGCAGCGGCAGCAGGCTTTTGGCGCCCTCCAGGCTGGTTTCTTAGTCCATGGTCGTGACCGTGGGGGCAGAAGCGGGCTGCAGGCAAAGGGACCGTGAGCATCCAGCCTCGTTTTCCTGGCTGCCACTTATGTCCCCGCGGTCACGACCATAGACTGCAAACCCAGCCAGGAATGCAGCAAAAGCCCAGCCAGCCTGACCGAAAATGCTGACACTCCGACAGGCCTGCCAGGGGACCTGAGGCCATTGTGGCTGGAGAGCAGAGGCATGGCAGCTGACTACCTTCAGAATGCCGGCTCCCTTTCAAATCTGGGCATGCGCAGTGGAGCAGAATTCTCCTCGTTTAACTGAATGTCGCCTGTTTCAAATCTGCACATGCGCAGTGGAGAATTGTGCTTATTTCATGTTTTTACCCCCCAAAAAAAGGGGTCAAAAATGAACTCTACCTTTTCCAGACCCCGACAGTGCATTTCTTACTAGGCTTTTCTACCTATCTGGCAAGTTTGAGGTCGATTGCTGCAGTAGTAAAACTTTGTATAAAGCACATACAAACACATAACTGCACCCCACCTCTCTTTTATAGATATAGATAAACCCTCCATCAAGCAGTCAGTGATTTCAAATTGACAAGTTCTGTAATTGTATAAAAGGAAAACATTGTATACCCTAGATTTTCAACAGACCAAGGGTGTATGGGTTCTGCATCTTAAACTGGACACGTACTCAAGCCAGCTTGACTCTGAGAAAATTTAAGAAATTCCTGTCTAGACAATTTACCTATTGAGATTATGGATCCTCCATCTCTTGAAGTTTTAGTAATATTAGTAATAACAACTGACACAGAATTCACTAACTTAACCATTTGGGGCACATTTCTTGTATCTGTTATCATTATTATTTTTTATTGTTATTATTATTATTTTAATATATTTACCATGTCATATGATGAAGTATTTCAAGATAGTTTAAGGAAAAAGAAATATATAATGAAACAATAATAAACAAAATGTATTAATTAGGGTGAAGAAAAGAAGAAAATGCATCTACATGATTCTTTTGACAGCCAATTTGATGCAGTAATTAAGCCATTAGACTACAATTTAGGAGACCATGAAGGGTATACAGTATGGTCCTAGTCCCATTTTACAAAGACAGCTGGGTGAATTTGGGCCATTCACTTAGCTCTAGAAAGAAGGAAATGGCAAACCACTTCTGAAAAACTTTGCCAAGAAAACTGCAGAGACCAGGTGGTTGCCAAGGGTCAGGCTGATTTGAAGGCATAATCTAGCTTTCTAATTATTTTGAGTAGAATGTAATAATCTACAATAAATAAATACACTGATAAATAGTTAACTTTTAAACAATGGACTGGGGAGTTAATCCTAACATGGAGACATAGCACTATTGCAAAATAGAAGTATTATTATTGTTGTTGTTGCTGTTGTTGTTGCTGAAAAAATCACCTTTAAAATAATTTATTAGTCAGCCTTATTATACACTTGTAAAAATGAAGCTAATCTTATTAGTCTATCTTGCCCACAAAAATTAGATCTGGTCCTTTAGTAGTAAGGATATCTCTTATAAATGGCTTAGTCTTAAAGAATGAAAAGTCAGATATGGAAAATGATAGTGTCTATCACTTGATTCTTTTTCTTTTTAACTCCGATTTTAACACAATTTTCAGAGCTAAATTTCTTTTTAAAATATGCATATACATACTAGATTTCTACTATGTATATGCATTTAATGGATTTTCAAAGCAGTAGGCCACCCATCACAAATAATATAGCCTGTGCCTTAGATTCCCATGTACTAAAACACCTTTTCATTCATTTCAGTCACTGGAATCAGAGTAAGTATTTCAAATCTAAATAGACCTCAAGGCTTGGTTTCCACCACCTTCCTAAATATCCACACCAATTGGAAATGTATAAAATATAGTTCATTGTTCTGTGCTAGTGCATTCAAAAACACCTTATACATATTTATAATAAGTTAGGGAAATCATGGAAAACATGGCTGCTTAAATTCTTTCCACCTCCTTTAATAGCAATGGCCATATACTCTTTCTGGATGTATGTGTGTGCTTATGTTGTTGGTTTTGTAATAGATCTGTGTTTGTATGCATTGGAAGTAGGCAATATATACTCTCTTGTGGGATGTATGGTCAGGATTGGAAGAACTAAGACAACAACAGTCAGCAGCATTTTGAATTGCTGCCAAACTGTCTCTGCCTTTTTCCCCTCTGCAACCCATTTTCAAACTACACATACATCATGTCACATCCTGTCACATCATGTCACGTGATTCTTTACATAGGTTTGTTCCAAGATTCCTTGTTATTAAGAAGAAGAAAAAAAGCAAGTATGGCAGGATGCTACCGGGTTGCCCTTGGAACAGAGGGCAACATCATCTCCTTCTCCTTTCTGTCACCTGTTATAAACATTATAACATGTATTCCCTGCAGGTCCCAAATTAAACTTTGCCATCCTTACTGTTCTTTCTGAGTAATCTAAGGTTGATCTTGGCAGCAGTTCATCAACTTTCATTCCTATTACCCCTTCTCCCCCACCACCAACACCACCCCCCAAAAAAAGAAAGCTGGCAGACTAATGATATATGGAAATATCTCTCTTAGGTTAATGCCTGTGGAATCAGAATCAACTTTCTGTGTCATTAAGTGCCATCATCTAACCCTAGGTAGCATTATTTCTGCTTGGCTGGGTTTGTACTATAATTGAAACCTTTGTGAATCAAAAGGGATGATTCGTTCCACCAATAGTCTTGTAGCGTAATTATACAGGTGAATGAAGACAATGTTCAGTTAGTAGCCAAAATAGATTTGTGAACCTGTATTATATAGGAGATGTTACAGGGCTATGAGCATGAAAGAGATATTTATTTACATTAAAGAGTTCTTGAAATGTTATCGAAGAATTAATTTTGCAAGCAACTTGCAGTAAGTAAATTGAATTTGAACTAGTATAAATCATTGTGATAAGTTGTTCAATGTACCATTAAGCAGTGTTTTCTCAAACTTGGTAATTTTAAGATGTATGAACTTCAACTCCCAGAATTCCACAACTAGTTTACAGATTGTGGAATTGTGGGAGTTGAAGTCCCCACATCTTAAAGTTGTCAAGAAAGTTGAGAAACTCTGTAAAAGATTTCAAAGATCTTTACAAGTGCAGTGTCATAGGGAAAAAATGCCAGAAATTAAAAATTAATCAACAGGATTTACGTAACTAAAACCTGCTGTCTAATGGGATATTTTTCAATAAGGAGAGAGCAGTAATTATGCTGGAAGAAAAAAAAATCATTCCTGTAGTTTGAACGATTATAGCAATTTCCACCAGGGGATTTCACAGCTAGATTCTAGTTCTGGGCAACAGTGATTAATATAATAGTTATTAATGAGAAGTCATTTTTGTATATCTAGGGGTGTTTAGATGTCAGTGTTCTGAAACAATATGTTTAGCATATTAATAATAAAAAAGATAGCATTGGATGGGTGACTAAGTAACCATATTGATTTTTTTTCTTTTTTCTTTTTTTCTTTTTCTTTTTTGTGTAATGTGAAAGGTCAATTAGACTTATAGAAACAATGGGGCCCTTCACAGCAGGGTCCATCGTTCCTCTGTGCTGACATCTTTTAAACCATGTACAAAGTTCATTAAATGTGCAAAAGTAGTAGTGTTAAAAGGAAGAAAGTGATTGGGTCAAAGGTCACAAACCACAGCAAGCTGACAGCCTCTTGTGGATTACACGGCAGGAGCTAAGTAACAGTGAGAATTGCTGTTCAGATTGCCCACTGGGAATCAGAAGAATGGAGTCATAAGCAGCTAATGCCATTGGCTTAATTAAAATGAATATTGACAGCACCTTTGTTTGTCTTGCATCAAGCTAGATGCTAACAAAACCCTTTTTTATAATAAAAAAGAATAAAAAATATTTGCCAAAACAGTGGCAAATTCCATCTTAATTAACAAATTGCCAAAATTTAATGTTTTATTTAATGATATGTCCCCCCCGCCAAAAAAACCCAAAATAATAATAAAAAAACCAAAAACAAACATTAGATACCAGACCATTGTTTAGCCTTTCCATGGCATTCTTTCTTCCAACTATGGGGATTTAAGTAAATTTGTTCACTTGTTAACATCTTCCCACAAAGGGTAATAGAAATAGTTAGAACTCTTCCCTTCTTAAAGGTAAACTCCTTAATATGGTTTATAGTAAGCTGTATATTCCCAGGATGCTGTCCATGGTAACATTTCAAAAGGACTTTTCTTTGGCTTTATTTAAATAAGAAATAAGCAAAACAAAACAACCCATCCACATAAAGAAGTATTTTAGCATAAAATATTTGGTAGGTGCATTATATTTTTGGAGTTACTGAATAAATATTATAAAATTAATATATTTAACAATAATCTGTGAAGAGATTGTTGTTAAATATACTTTCTCCTAGATAAAAGATTTTTTAGATTCTTATATCTTAAATCACTCTTATCTTTACTTCTCCTTTAAGAAAGCAAAATTCAATGTGACCAAAGAAAAGCTAATTACTTCCTAGATATGACTATCGTATATACTCGAGTATAAACTAACCTGAATATAAGCCAAGGTACCTAATTTTACCTACAAAAACTGGAAAAAACATATTGACTCGAGTATAAGCCTAGGGTGAGATTCCAGAACATTTCAAATTATCCTGTTTCACCAATAGAACATTTATAAAATTGATAGGAAATGCAGATTTTTATTTTGTTTCTTTAAGAGAAATATAGATGTTTCTGTAATCAGATGGGTCAAACAAATAGAAATGGTTTACCACTCTGGATAATTTCCATAACACTGTCAAATTATTACTAAGTCTGTATTACTATTATTCTTCTCA
>JANHGC010002150.1:58734-71156 GCA_027560395.1 Boaedon fuliginosus | reverse complement strand
ACTCGAGTTCCCCGTTGGGGGAAGAGAGGAGGGATATAAATCAAATAAATAAATAAATAAGGAAGGGAAAATCAGGAGAGGGGGAGGAAGGAAGAAGGTGAAATCAGGAGGGGGGAAAGAAGGAAGGCAAAATCATGGGAAGGAAGGTTAGGGGGTGGCTGGATTCATACTGGTGGTCCCTGGGATATAAAATTATAAATTTGGTGGTCCCTGAGGTTAAAAAGATTGGGAACTTCTGATCTAGAGTACAGCTGTTTTTAAGAATTCCAGAAGCAATGATGTTTCCCATACTTTAATTCAGGGGTGTCAAATTCAATCTCATTGAGGGCCGCATCAGGGTTGTATTTGACTTTGGGGGGCTGGGGTGGGCATGACCAGGGTGGGTATGGCCAGCTCTATGTCACTCATGTTGGGGGTGCCTGTAGTGGCCCAAGTGCTCTGCCAGCAAAAATGGGCGCCCGAGCTCCGTTTCCAGTTGCAATGACCTCCTGCAACCCTCTGCCAGCAAAAATGCACATGGCCCTCCCAAGCTCCATTTTCAGTGGCAGAGGCACTGCAGGCTGGACCTTTGCTGTTTCCAGGGCGGCCCCACAATCCAGATCTAAGCACACAAGTGAAAAAAATCCCTCACAGACCATGGACAAAACATACGGGAGAAGGTGTTGTGGTACCTTTGTAATTAGTGGATTTTGTGCATTCTTTTTAACATAGACATTTATGTATATTCTTTTGGCACTGAAACTATTGAATGTCACACGTGGTTCATTTTACAACTAAGATCAAATCTCCTTGGATACAACAAGAGGAGGCTTTTGACATTTGTTCAAGTTGCTGTGATGACACTGACTCAAGAATCATTCTGCTTGTACAGGTCCCTTTCTCTCACTTTTGTGTAATAAAAATAGCTTTCATCCATAGCATGCTGTTATCAGGATGTTGGTGGAAAGTAATTAAATGAGCAGTTGTAACAGAGCTCAAAGGGCCTGAGGAATGAGGGGATTTTAATCAAATCTGGAGGAGCAATTAATAAAGAACTTGTAACCCCTTAAGGGTGACTCCTCCTGGCAGATTTAAAAGAATGAGGGTTATAGTTTGTGTCTGGGGCAAAGACAAGTTAGTGCAAGAAGCTCCCATGGTTTTTAAAATGAGGTTTACCCTCTGTTGTTAGTGATAATAAGACTTTGAGAATTGGGAGCTAGGAACTGAATCTTTCAGCATCAGTCGCAATTGCAGCAAAAGACACACTCCTAATAAGACAACTTTTATGGTTGGAACTTTGGAAACTGTAACATATACAATCTTATTTTCTTCTCCCTTACAGTGGTGATACAAAATGTGTTTTACAATCTGTTTGGTTGAGCCTTTTTCTAAAAAAAGATCAAGGCGTTTGTGATTTGAGGAAAACAAAGTTTTCAGCTAATGCACTTTGTAACAGAGATGTGTATGTTGATACAGAAATCAGAGCATGGAAAACTAAGCCTGGAAAGCATGCCTGAAGTATCCTGTAGCATTTACTGTTGCATACAGAAAATATATCCATGTGCAAGGGGAAAGTCCAAGAGCTCTTCCATATGACCACTCAAGAACCAGTCTTTGCAACTTCTGAACATATAGGTTTTGTTATGAGCAGTGCTTGTTAGTTACTCCCTTTTCATTTGATTCACTTATAATAGCATAACTAATTTTCAGAAGTATTTGCTTTTGAAACTAAGATAAATTTCAAACATAAATTCTCTGTTTGATGAGACTTCTGGAAAGAGAAGTGCTTGATTTAAAAACAAGCACTTTGGGGTAGCTAACATTATTTTTTCCATTTCCAAAGGCTCTTTCCTCATCATTCATCTTCTTGGCCTGGATAAAACATTTAGTACAACAAAGATTGCAGAAGTACCTTAGGGTACTGCACAAGTTGTGATCTTTCAACCTAAGCAATTCACTAGCTTGTTGCAATAGCTTACCTGGAATTTGATGAACCCAATTTAGCTGCTTGGAAACATAGTGTGAGTTGTTTTCAACTGATTGACAGTAGGAAGATACTGTGCCTCATCTATTTTCCTTTTTACTATCTATGAATGTCAGTGCCTTCTTCCAAGGGCTGACCTGAGGTCACCTAGTTGGCTTTGTATCTACAGCAGGACTATAACTCTCGTTCTTCTGGTTTGTAGCCTGCTGCCTTAACCATTCTACCAAACTAATATTCACTGCAGCTATAGTCAATCACAAAATAACAATTTATCAGAAGACAAACTGGTATTCTCTATGGATCTCTAGGATATTCCAAAAAATGACACAACCTGGAAGGGTAGCTAATGTTTTAGATAAGAATAGAAGATTAAAAAAAATCTAGACGGGCTTGAGCAGTGGTTTGAAGCAAATAGGATGGAATTTGACAGAGAGAAATGTAAAGTTATGCACCTGGGAGGGAAAAATGTAAGCCAATAGTATATGATTGTGTGACTTGGCAGTATTATATGGGACAAGAGGTGTGTGTCTCATCAACCAAAAGTTAAACAGCCAGCTATATGGTGCAGCTCCTAAAAAGGCAAATACTATTGAGGGGCATTGACAGGAATATAAGTGCTGACTATGGGAAGTGATTGTTTTATTCTTCTCTTCCCTGACCATATCCCTCTGGATCACTGTGACAGCAATGGACTCCTCAGTTCAAAGAGAATAGTGACAGAAACAGCAAGTTCAGCAGAGGCCCAGTGAAATAGTGAAGAATCCGGAAAGCAAGCCTTACAGGGAACACTTAAAGCATCTGAGTATATTTAGCTCACAGAAAAGCTGACTGAAGGAAAATATGATAGCAGTCTTCAAATAGGTGAAGAGCTGTTTTATAGAAGAGGGAACGGACTTATTTTCTGTTAGTACATGTAACTTGACTAGAATCTGTGTGCCAAAGTTCAAGGAAATAGATTCAAGGTTGTAGACATCAGGAACAACTTTCTGACTGTATAAGGTGTTAGGCAGTCAAATAGGCTGAAGCTCTCCTTTAAAAAAATGCACCATACAATACTCCATCAAATATTACATCTCAATCAAAATCAACTAATCATTTACATTTAGAGGGGTTAGCTAAAAGACAACCTGGTAAAACTCCCTCCAACACTAAGATTTAAGACTGTGCCCCTGCGGACAAGCTAAATGATCATCTGTCAGAGATGTTTTAGTGGATGCTGCAGATGAATCTAAGTTTCTTTTCAACCTGGTGATTCTGTGATTTTAACCCTAGTGTCATTTAACTTTGTCTTTCTTTTCTTTTTTTTTTTTTTGGGGGGGGGGGGGTCAGGTTGGCACATTTAGGGAACACTGCTGCACACGGTTGCTTTATTTTCTAAGAAAGCCTAGGCTGCCTTTATGGAAATAAAGAATGGTGCTTTACATTAATGCAGTCCTGCAATTACTTTGCAGATTGCAATAAGGGGAGTTTTATAGGCAATCCGACTCACTCTGGTTGGGTTGGGGATCCCAAAGGCAGAAGATTAAAACAACACATTTATTTGTCCTGGAAGTCAGTATAGGTTTTGTTACAGTTTCCTAAAGCTAGAGGGCAGTACAAAGATTTTACTGGTGTGTTATATATAGTCAGATCCTAGAAGTCATGAAATTATATATGCTATATGTGCTTCTACAAATGGATTTATGGATATCAATGGTCCCATTGTACTAGACTCCACACTTCCATACTGGGACTCAGAGCCACCTCTGTATTCACAGATGAAATGCACAATACTGTGCCTTCTTCTAACCTGAAGAACTACCTATATAAAGATAGCTTAAGGTTTGGAGAATAGTTTCTAAAGTTGTTGATCATGCTCTTTTTTTTTAATTAAAAAAGTAAGGTTAATTGCTTTCTGAACCAGGCTATTCTGATGAGCCAATTGCCCAGGAGTTGGATTTTATTTCACATTTTGGTTGTCTATAAAAAGAGAGTAACATAAAAGCCTTGCTGATAATACTGTGATCAGAAGCGGATCTACAGAGGGATCTGGTATTGCTGTCTGCTTCCTTTTCTGTTTTAATAATGAAGAGTAACTGATAAACTTTTGGGTAAATAAGATAAACATTGATTCTCAGAAAACTGTTGAAATCAATTTTTCAAGTCAATCAATTTTATTAAATGCATGGAACAGATAAATAAATATTTCTAACTGTCTCCTGGAGAGATGTACAGTACATTAGAAACAAAATAAATGAAGAGCAACTGAGAAACATGTACATATTTTGAGACTTTCATCCTTATCGATCTTTCATCCATAATGAAACTATTCTAGATATATCCAGTGGAAATTGGTGGCAGTCAGTAGCCCTGTTTTCATGAAAGGAGAGAATGAACACAAATATTACAGGAAAATGAAGTGACCTCATTTCTTAGCCGTATCCATTCACTCAATGCCTGTCCAATTTCTACATAGATGAGGCCCTGTCCATATGGCCAGGAACTATGGAAAAAGATGTTTCTAAATTGAAGAGACATGATAGTGAAGTTGAAGCTGAGTATTAAAACGTAATTTGGCTTGTTTGATTTTGGTGTATTGGGCCAAGAAGCCTCTGTGATTTATAAAAGTTCAGTAGTGTCTAGTAGTGTCACTATATTTTTTCTGATATTCATTGAATACCCTTGGATTGGTTATTATCTTACAGACATGATGTGATATAAATATGCTATATTTATGAATACTCTTTGAGAAAGAATAGGATAACATGGAAAACTAAAATGGGGTAAAGATGATTGCTCCATAATTTGGAAAGCTAGGATACTATTGTCTTTTGTTAAGGTTGAGAAGATCCAGTTGTTATTGTTGAATGTATCTCTTGTTGTAAGAGTGGCATTGTTGAACACTCTTAGTCTTCTGTTTTGTACCACTCTATGTTGTGGAGTATAGGTTCATTTCAGCCATTCCAATCTACATGATATTTCCTTTCTTCTCTTTTAGAAACATCAGTTCTTCTTAGCTGATGTTCAGGCATAGACTCCTCTGAGCTGGAAACTGATCTAACAGACCCAGAATTTTATTTTTTAGACTCAGGAATGACACAGGGAAATATTAAGAAAATTGAAAGCACAAAAGATGATCTTCGTTTTCCCTCTGCCGTGATAAACAATTTCAAAGAAGTAGCAAGGTGCCTCCAATCATTGACTTTGGACTTAAAAAGAACCGTAGTGTTTGTCCTACATTTCATTGACCCCTTTAGGCCCACTGAAGGTATTTGGCTTTAAATGTGATAATTGGGAAGTGTAAAATTATTTTAATCCATGAGCAAAGCAAGCTTGCATTTTGTTCTTATTTTTTTTACCTCCCTTTATAAAACTACTTAATTTATATGAGGTTTTCTGTACATAGGTGACATTCCTACTTATTATCTTATCTTTTCAAAAAGAGATGTCTAATTTTCATATCTAAAATTCAGTTGCAATATTCAGTTAGACCCTTTTCTGATAATTCCTGAATCAGTCCTTAGGTTATTTTAGCACTAACTATTTCAGTTAGGGAATGTATGCATCTTATTTTACCGAAATTTAGCTATTTCATTTCAGCATCATTTCAGGTTTTATAGCACTAAAAATAGTGGGCTGAATTATACTCCTCTTCCCCCCATGCTAGTGCCCTAGCTGATACGCAGAATGATCATAACAGAATTATGCTGGCGGGTGATGATGGGAGCCCTAATATAATATATGTATAACATATGGGTTAGGGAAAACTATAATATTTCCTAACTGTTTGTGAAGTTTTGAGGCAGGTGCAATATTAGGCCAAAAATGGCCGCATGCAGATTAAGAAGCGCCTCCCCCTCCACCCATCCCCCAATAGCCACTAAAGTAAAATGTTTAGACATGATGCAGAGCATTTCCTAGGGGGGTAATCATATTTGCTGTAATTGTCTACAGTAAAATAACTACCTTATCAAGGTCCTGCATACTTTCTGGAGTGTAATCCTACCACATTATTTAAAGGTCAAGTGGAGATCTCAGTTTAGGGGGGGGAAAGTATGCTTCCCTTGAAATAGCAGAACAAGCTGAAGGAATGATAACATAATTTTGAATTCTAGAATGCTTTCAATGCTAACTGAATTGCTTCCCCACCCCTCTTAATGATTGCATTGTAATCATGTTGTGTAGTCCATGGAGAACAATTGGGGCGGTAGACAAAGAGTCCTCTGCCTCACCTTTTTTTCAGTGCTGCCATCTGTTTCACAAAGGCAGTGGCGTTTTCTTCTGGCAGAAGCAATGAAGTATTCTTTTCAACAGCTGGTTGTCATAACACCCCTTCCCAATTACCTATATCAAAGGAGAATTGAATGTTTAAAAGATGGTTGGTAACCATAATTCCTTCCCCTTCGTACAACACCATAATGTTGTAATATAGCATTAAACAGAGAGGGTTGGTGTTGGGAAATCATTGTCTTGAGTTGCCAAGAAGTGCATCTCTGTTTCAGACAAGACCCTTTTTAAATTATATTCAATTAAATTTATATAATTTGTGCACTGGCAAGAACAAACAAACTGGAAAATGCATTATAATAAAAGTATTAAAAAGAACAAGAACTTATGGCAAGTCCAGGTAGCAGCGCCCCTCCTTCCTCCAACAAATTGAACAGGACACCGTCCACCCTAACTCAAGGTGTAGAGAACAGCTAGATCTTTAAGGCTTTGAAGAAAGCCATCACTGTTGGAGCTAGATGGATCTCAGGAAGAATCTCATTTCATAGAACTGGTACTATGACAGAGTGGGGCACACTTCTTTTTTTTTTAGGTCCTGGATTTTTCACTTTTTCTTCCCTTGTAATCAATGAATAGGGTGCTGAAACAGAGTGAGCTATTTTCAGTTGTCTGGTGGTAAATGGGGAAAAAGAGGAAGCCCTGGGAATTTCACATGAATAAGAACTGCATCTTGAAAGTCTCTGAAGTAAGACTTTATTTAACACTAGTGCTTGTCCCCCAGGTGACTCGTGTGCCAGTGGAAAGCTGTGAGCAATATACAACATGTGCACTGTGCCTGGGTTCTAGAGATCCCCACTGTGGCTGGTGTGTTCTACATAATGTGTAAGTATGCTGAATTGTCTTTTGGTTTGGTTTGCTTTGCTTTGCTTTGATGGTGTCTCCACACTCCTTTATTTATATATAAAAACTTTGTTCCATTCTGGAAGCCTTACTTCTGACGTTTTGAATGCTTATAAATCTGTTACAATCAGGGTGTGTGTGTTCCTACCGATTCACTGGTTACCCGCTTTGTGGGCGCACTTGCTGATCACCTGTCAAACATGCACTGTGCGCGATTGACTTTGAAATCTTTGTGGTGTTCTGCAAGCACTCTGATCCAACAGCTGCACTGCAGTGCACATTTGACAGGTGATTGGCAACCGCACCCACAAAGCGGGTAACCAATGAACCGGTAGGAACCCACCCCTGGTTACAATAGTACAATTAATCTTCAGTTGAGTAACAACGTCATGTACAAAGAGGAATGTAGTTCTGTATGGTCTAGATGTAATGTTAACAATAAAAGAGAATATCTGGAGCTCAGGATTGGACTGAGGGATCCTTTCATTGGTTGTTTCATTGCAGACGTTTCATTACCCAACTAGGGAACATCATCAATGTTAGCACAGTCGTAGCAGTGATGATGTTACCTAGTTGGGTAATGAAACACCTACAAGGAAACAACCAAGTTCAGAGAGCACAAAAGAACGCTCGTGTAATGTTAAGTTTAGAGACTGAAAGCGTTTGTTGCTGCTAATATAGTTTTAGATACTAGTTTTTCTTTTGTTTAGCTTATTTTAATCACTAGGATGTGCATTTTTACTGTAGGATCACTAATGTGATTGTTGCAATTGTTAAATGTCACCAATAAAATAAAATACAATAAAATGTATTAATATTATATTTTGTATAATACCTATCATAGTTCCTACCATCAAGCACATGTTGGCATGAAAGAGATAAGCACAACCTTTGGAAGAGTGTAAATGAGGGAAAGTAGCAAAAGACGGCCATATTAGTTAAAGTTAAGTTACACCATTTGTTAAAACAATGTGTGCTAATATAAGAAGGACCAATAGAAAAAAAGGAAAATGGTAGAAGGCATAGAGTTGAAAAATGACAGGTCTTGACAAGAGGTGAGTTTGGAGTGCATCAGTCACAATGCTGCTATGGAATCTAATTATTCAGAAACAGGAGTCTGTTGAATGTGAAGTGATGAGGAAAGAGCCAGAGGAAAAAATCATTTCTAGATCTGTTTATGGGCTTTTGGTGGCATCTGGTTAACTTCTATAAAAAAGTAAAAAGCAGAAAGTTGTAGAGTTTTGCTGTCTAATGGAATTAAGTTAAAGAAATGCTATTTCTTAGTGAAGCACTGCTCTCTCTCATGTTTATATAATACGGAGTTTATGGAGTTATTATAAGATTGCAACAATAAGATTGAAGCGCTGTGCATACTCATAAAAATGTTATAACTATGATAAGGATAAGGATGACATTATCATTTCCTTTTGTAATGTTGGCAAAATTACTTGTTTTGCTTGAGTGAGCCAGCCTGTCATGTAGATTCAACCTTGAATCTCCTATGGTAGGACACCTCAGCAAATTTTTGTATGGATTAAAAAATTTAGGTCCATTGTAGTTGTCAGGAAACCCTCATCCTGATGATTTGCATGAATGTGGAACCAGCACAGTGGGGAATAGAGCAAAGAATTGCTGTTAGGCTTCACCTGTTTATTTCAAGCTGAGAGAAGTAAACCTCAATGTCTGGTATGTATACTTAGTCTCCTCTTGCCTCTGTGGTAAATGCTTTATGCTATAAAGCTGATTGATGGCAGCCAGCTCTGAGTTGCCAGTTGTCTACTGCATCTGAATGTCTGATGTGTGGGTGGCTGAGGACTAAATTTTCTGTTTCCTATCTTGAAACACAGCAGGAGTCACCCTCATTCTAGCATAGATTGACACAGACTACGCATTCTCCAAAATAGTTTGCTGCCCTGAGACCAGTTGTCCATGATTTATTTATTTAGAGAGGGTGTGCAGCATCTTAATAGTGACACACACACACGTACACTCCTACGCATGCATAATAAGTTTAGATACTGAATTACTTGGACTAATGGAAAATGGGCAGGTGGTGGGGGTAATGGCATTAACGTAGCATACTTAGTTCTTTCTGCTTGAAAATATCTTAGTCTACAGTTTAAAGAAACTTTCTTAACACTTTTATGAATGCAATTTGATTACTCAGTATGAAATGTCAGTACTTGTAGCTAACAAATGTTTCCAGTTGATGCATCAAATGCAGGTACCCTAATGCTTCTTGTCTGTCATATTGGAAAAGTTAAGATTCTTAACTTTTGAAATTGGCTTGAACTGGGGCAGCGTTAAGATGCCAATCCCAGAGCATTTGGGAAATATTCTTGGGAATCAGTTCTAGCCCTGTTTTAGCGGCAGAGGAATCGTATGAAGAAGGCATTATCTTTTGTAACTCATTAGTTTGGTTTTCTTTGAAGATCATGTGCATCTGCTGCCTTGGATCAAAACTAACTTAGAATTCAGTGTCTTTAACTCAGGAACTGGGGCTCTCATATAGGGTTACTAATGAAAGTGTAAAAGAGAAGGGGCAAAACAAAAATGGAAAGACATTAAAGGGGTGATTTTCTTTGGGCTTGAGGGGGAAAAGTTGTTAGAAGCTACAGAGTCCTGACTGTTTAGCCATGTGGAGCGTTTTAATTAAAATTCAAAGACATCTCTTTCCCTGAAGCATACCAAGGATATAGGTGGAATGTTGTAGTGTCTCAGAAACTCCATTGTGCAGTGTCATGCTGGCACTTGCTAGGGAGATAAATCATTGAGATTACCAAGACCTTGAAAGGTGCATGTGTATCTGCTTATACTGTATTGCCCTCTGCTTAATTAAACACTTTCTATAATGAAATAATGTTATCACAAATGCAGGGAGGAGAAGTTAAAGAAACCCATTTAAACTTATTAATGGAGGCAGAATACCTGGATAGAACAATGCTAGGGGGCAGCCAAGTGGCTGCCTTTGATGAAATAGATGGAATGTTTGCAGCTGCTTATTTGAAATTGCTTGGAGTTGCTTAATCGGGAGCATAGATGAGTCTGATGAACTGTTAGGCTCAAAGGAAATTGGAGCAGGACTCCAGGTCCATTAAAATGACAATACATGAGATGGGAAGAGCATGGAATTGATTAGGTAGGATATTAAAGGATGAGCTCTACAGAATTTTTTTTAAAAAAGGATCTAATTCAGACATATAAATGTCCAGGTATAAAGTTACATCATCAGTATCCTACAGATATTGAGAACTGAATCACAAAATTCCCAGCTTGAATTTTGACTCCGCCACGAACTTGCTGATTTTTATAAAACCACTACATGATAAGTCACAGAACAGGAACGAGTCTCAATGTTACTCTTCCTTATTCTTACCTACTAGGTAAGAACTTAACCAGAAAGTTTACTCTTACTGTTGGACTCCTTCTACTTGTGTAGTGAAAAAAGCAGTTTTGACTGTCATATTTTAAGAAGAATGTTAATGAGTTAGGATATGTCTGGAGGATGGTGATGAATATGTTGAAAGATTGTAAGCATTGCATATGCTTATTCTGAGAAGACTTGATTCAGTGTATTGTGTTATTCATCTTTGCATATTTGAAGAACTGTTACAGAGCTGAAGGAACAATTGTTCAGATTACAATAATTTTGTAACTTTAGGAATATTCTCTTAGCTTTTAGGTATGTTTTGATTGTGGAATGGATTGTCTTTTCTTGTTTTTTAAAAAATAAAGGTCTGATAAGCTAATACAATTCTAAAGAATTTATTGCATAATCACCATATTGGATGAAATACACATTGAGACTCTTTCCTATTCTGTGACTTTGTGTTGTGGTTTTGTAAAAATCAAGTGCAAAAGCATGTGAAACTCACTGCACACTTGCAAGCATTTATACAAACACTGAATATTAAGAAACTGTTCAGCATGATAAGTATTTGTTAGATTATTGTGTTACATAGTTAATAACCCATGCACAATTGCAGATGGAATTAAAATCCTATCATAAAGATAGTGATTTAACTTTGAGGAGTAATAACATCTGGGGTAAGTTTCTTTGTTTAAAGGACTAATTTTCAGAGAGAAAGATTGAAATTTAATTTAGCGAGCAAACCAAAACAGAAGAATAAGGCTTGTTCTCACAATTCAGATTTTATTGCGGTAAAAACATAAATTTTAATAACCTTCTAGGCGCAAACTTTTGTAGTATCATTAAGGCTTCCTCTGAGGAGATACACCTATGTTTGTAAAATGTTTCCTTTTACTCCTTTCTCATTAAGATTAATTTTAATGTTGGTAAAATGATGCATAAAGCCCATCTTCATTTTTTTTCAGCGAGACTCTTTGAGACATTGAATGCCATCCTGGCTTAGGCGTTAGTTTTCTTATAATCATGGATGTGGGTTCAAGAGCAAAATACAATATAAAAAAATAAGTCGAATTGCCAAATAAATATTTCTGTGATTATTTGAATGTGAAGTTTCAGTGTGTATTGTGAAGCATGTTTTCAATAGACAGTATGTATGGTCTCTTTGATTATTTGTGTAATATAGGAATAGCATTAAGGCTTTCTCATTTATTTGTGCAACTTTTATTCCATTTCAATTGTAACTGACAAAGCATTTATGATAGGTAGACTAGAATTTAAATAAAACTAAAATGAACTCGCAGATGAAAATAAGATTGGTTTTTGCATGTGATTATAGCAACATAATGAGAACCTTATTAGTTGTAGCTAAAGATTACCACAGTTTTATAGAAATTGGTGTTTTTTGTTTGTTTTGCTTTTTCACAGCTGTTCTCGTAAGGAGCGTTGTGATCGAGCTGATGAACACCAGCGTTTTGCCTCAGATCTGCACCAGTGTGTTCAACTTATCGTTCAGCCTAAGAATATATCAGTCACCATGTCGGAAGTCCCGGTGGGTCATTTTATTTTAAAATTCCATGTAACTATGAAATTTAAATGTCAGTATATTTCTTTAAGATAATGAAGTATGCAGATTTTATTATAGACCCCTTTTTTTTAAAACAACAACAACAACAACAAAACAACAGATCACTGAATAGAATATTTTCTTTTATTAGCTGGTTTTGCAAGCCTGGAATGTTCCTGATCTCCTGGCTGGTGTGAATTGTTCCTTTGAAGATTTCACTGAATCTGAAAGCCGCATTGAAAATGGCAGAATCTATTGTAGTTCTCCATCTACAAAAGATGTGATACCCATTACCAGAGGACAAGGTGAGTTAATATCATCTCATCATCTGGCAGCAGTTAAATCTATCTATCTATCTATCTATCTATCTATCTATCTATCTATCTATCTATCTATCTATCTATCTATCTCTCTATCTA
>JANHGC010002149.1:23420-34641 GCA_027560395.1 Boaedon fuliginosus | reverse complement strand
AAGCGAAATTATACCTAACAATTATTTACCGCAATTATTTAAGAATTTGCTTTTTTCGTTAAATTTGGCACCGAAATGGCCCAGAGCTATAGAGTTAAACTCGTGTCGAGTCCATTTTGAAATTGCCCCCCTTAACAATCAAATTGCCCCCCTGTGGGGTGTGGGCCCCACGTTGGGAAACACTGGTCTAAAGTCTTTGCCTGCATGGTCATTTCCGGAAAGTAGATAGACTTGGATATGGAGAAGTTGGAAATGTGCTTGCTGCTGATCCTGTCTCATCATGGCTTTTGACTTCAAGAACATCTGCAGCTGCAGATATCTTCTCTGGAGTTGTGCTGAAGGACAGTAATGACATCACTGTTCATATATCACAGTGCTTTTTCTCTGCTGGGTCTGTATCTGTCCCCTGCTGCTCTCTTAGATTTGTTCCTTCAAGTGAATTAGGCACATTGGCTCCATCAGCTGGCAAACCTATCTGGACAGGAACCTATATTGTATTGCAAACCCAAATCTGGTATGCCTTATCTGAACCATTGAAAAAAAAAAGATAGACAAATTAGAAGAGTTATGCAAGGATGGATGTTGTACATATGTGTAGTCCTCAACTTACAACAGTTTGTTTAGTAAACAGTGTGTTTAGTTTGTTTAGTTACAATGGCACTGAAACATGTGACTTAGGAATGTTTTTCATGGTTATGACCTTTGCAGCATCCCCATGATCCTGTGATCCAAATTCAGATGCTTGGCAACTGGTTCATATTTATGACTTTTGCAGTGGTGGGATTCAAATTTTTTTTACTACCAGTTCTGTGGGGGTGGCTTGGTGGGCGTGGCTATGTGGCCATGTGACTGATGGGCACCCCATTTTTTGCCTAGAAAGCCACCCTGAAGCCTCCTGGCAGCCAAATAGGGGCCCGTGGAGACTCCTGGGAAGGGTGGGGAAGGGGAGGTCCAATCAGAGATGGCATTTGCTGGTTCCCCGAACAAATCAAAATTATCGCTACCCGTTTCCCGAACTTGTCAGAACTGGCTGAATACCACCTCTGGTCCTGGGGTCATGCGATCCCCTTTTGCGACCTTCTCACAAGTAAAATCAACGGGGAAACCAGATTCACTTAACAACCAGGTTACTAACTTAACAACGGCAGTGATTCACTTAACAACAACTGTGGCAAGAAAAGTCCTAAAATGGGGCAAGGTTCACTTAACAAATCTCTCACTTAACAACAGAAATGTTGGGCTCAGTTGTGGTCATACGCCGAGGGCTACCTGTACTTGATTCTTCAACATTCTCCCATTGGAAATTAGAACCACCTCTGGCTTCTTGGCCAATAAGGGCATGTCAATTTTTTCAACTTTCAGTTTCCAAATGTTAGGGGTGCTCAAAAGTTGTGACATGCCTTGGGGATTGTAAAGCTATTTTGGTCACTTCATATCATTTAGATGCGCTTGGTAAGCAATGACATAAATATCATAACTTTGAAAGATTTTGTTTGTTTCAAACCTAGCAAATATGGATTGTGGACCTCTGATCCTACAGTTAACCTCACTGCACTGATAGCTCTTGTCCTTTCTGGTGGATTCTGCAGTTAATAGGTTGAGTTGCTAAATAGCAATTGGATGTTGGCATGTCCCGTTTCTGTTCTTATTCTCCTTTCTGATGCCTGCATTCTGTAATTCATCTGTGACATCCCCAAATAACAACATAAATAAGGAACCAAGTTTATGCATGAGTGAAGTACCCATATGTTTGTGGGATCTAATAAATGCTTACCTGGACTTGCTGGGATGAGAGATCTTTTGTGCTGTTCATCCCTTCTCATACGAAAAGCACCTTCTTCCTGCTAAGAACAAGCTCTAATTACAACAGTTAGAAAAATCCTATATGCAACATTTATTTCTTACGTCTTTTCCTTCATTTACAATCACCCAGGCTACTGTTCAGAGCTGGAAGGATAACTATTTTCATACTTGCATGCTGATTTCCCAGAGGTACTTTCTCTTATATTATAAATGACAAGAGAATTGATCTGTTTTGTTATTTGAAAGGAAGGAAAGGAGGAAGGCTGGATGGATAGATGGATAGATGGATAGGAGGGAGGGAGGAATAACAGAATATCAGGTCATCTAGTCCAGTCCCCCACGCAAGCAGGAGATCCTAAACCATTTCTGACAGATGGGAGTCCAGTCTGTTCTTGAAAGCTTCCAGTGATGAAGCTCCCACAACAGGCAAGTTGTTCCATTGGTTGATTGTTCTCAGTGTCAGAAAATTTCTCCTTATTTCTAGGTTGAATCTCTCCTTGATAAGTTTCCATCCATTATTCGTTGCCTGGCCTTCAGGTACTTTGGAAAGGAAGGGAGGAAGGGAGGACCTTCTAAAGCTTAGCAATGCTCCCCTTTTTAGGTGGAAATGTACGTTGTTATTCTTATTTCAAAACATAGTAAGATTGACTAATTACATTCCTTTATATTGGGTGGGACCCCAGATTTCTGGCTCCCAAATCCTTATCCTATAGTGAGTGGAAAGAAAAGGAAGCTTTCTTTGAGTAGTTACTAGTAAGAGTTTTATATATATATACAAACACACACACACACACACACACACACACACATTGCATGGGGGAGGGGCAAGGTATCTTTCTTCTTTAAGCAAATATTCTTATTTCAAAATATTTTGTGAGAAGATGTTACTTGATACTTTATCCAGATACTAAGACTCGAGTGAGATTTTTTTTTCTGGCATAAGGGTAAATATTTTGTAATCCAGATCTACCTGGTACTTCAAAGAAACTAAGCTTCCAGCAAAGCCAAATGTAAATTTCACCAACCTTATGTTTTTCCAGATGTGTTAAATTACAATTGCTACCAAAAATTAAGCTCTTTTGGTAGCAAATAAAATTAAAGGAAGAATTCCAATGATTCTCCTAACTATAAGAGAAATCAATGTTAAGGCTGTGGCTGAAATGTTACCTGACAGAATTTGTGCATACATGATACTTAAATGTCATTATTCAAGTGTGGCAATTTCTATCCAAATATCTTCTTCAGTGGACTGAAAACTAGTGTGCCATAGTTCTTTTCGCTGGGATCATTTTTTGTGGCCAAGCATGAACAACACAGGCAATACTCATAACTTTACAAAACAGGCAGAAGCACTTGTGGTAGAATTTAATGTGATTGGAGAAGAACATATGAAAAGAACTCCATGATGGACCAGATGTCCATGCATTGGGCATAAAAGAGAGGCTCTAGTTTTAGTAGCAGTCTATCAAGAAGGAACACATGTGAGGGATAGACAGTATGGGTGGGCTGTTTTTCAAGTTCTCCAAAATGTGGAGAGGAAATTTGCTTCTATTAACTAGGTTCTAAAAAGACACCTACCTGGCTAATAAAATGCCAGACTGATAAATGAAACTTAAAGTGCTTCAAGATGGAGGATCCTAGCATAACCAATTAAGACATCTCTGCAGCTATTCCATCGCCTCCTTCTTAATTAGCATTTCTGCAGTAGCAATTTATGGCATCATCCAATCTAGCTGGGATTATATATTACCCACGAAAAACGGCTTTATCTTGCTGCAGTGACGGCTGAGGGATGCTATAAATTACTAGTTCGGAAATACTGGGTGGGTTTTCTCCATGATGATGGAGGAGAGATGGTGGTAAAGATGATATCATATGGAGGATCAGTTGACATGGATCCTGGATTTCCAGAGGAAGGGCCAGCCTGTGAATGAGCACGTTTGAATAGGAAGGGAAATGGATCAGGAATGGACCTGGAAAACTGGAGTACTTATTCCCTGAAACAATGAGGATTGGTGGAAAGGAAAAGGAATCAGGAAGACTTAAGTATATGAACAAGGCAGGGGTGGGTTTCAGCAGTTTCAGCCTGGTTCGAGTGAACAGGTTGTTACGATTTTGCACAGTTTGGAGAACCGGCAAATCACCCCACTGGCTCCAGCCTCCACCACCACCCATCCACTGCCGCCCACCCCACCCCACCCCTGCAAAAGAGAGCAGGCTGGGAGGGGAAGGATGCCTCTCCCTCCCAGCCGTCACCTCATCTCTTTTGGCGGAAGAGAGCAGGCGGGGGGAGAGACGGCCTCTCCCTCCTGGTTGTCGCCTTGTTTCTTTCCAAACTTCTCCAACTCACGAGGGAGATTTTTTTACCACTTCTCTGCAGGGAGTTGAAAATCTAGGTAAGATGGCAAGATTCGGAGGTGGTGGGGTAGAGCATGGCAGGGCTTCCTGCAAATCCTGCCCCTTGGTTTGGGTTGCTGAACTAGCTTTCCTTCACTCCAGGAGACTTTTCCTATGACATTTCTCCACAGCCACTTTGATGCATGCTGCTAGTATACCTTGTGTACCTACACAGACAGAAGCATGTACCTGACCAGAGTCAATTTCAGAGCAGCATCTACCCTGTTTCCCTGAAAATACGACCTCCCCTGAAAGTAAGATAGAGCTTGATTTTTACACGTGTGCCCAATCTACATGTGCTCCTAACTAATAGGTTAGTCAGTGGATGACACCCCCTGAAAATAAGACCAGGTGCCTTTTTTGGTGGCAAAAAAAAGTAAGACAGGGTCTTATTTTCGGAAAAACGCAGTATAAGCCACCATGAAGCATAAATGGAGCTCACATGTGAGAGAGGGTCAGCCGCTAAATGTGCCACTACATCCTGAACGAATTGAAACTGCTGGCTGGTCTTCAGGGGCAGCCCTATGTTCAGCACACTGTAGTAGTCCAAGCACTTAGAGATGAAGGTGATTCATTATTGTTACAATTAAACAAAGCTGAACCTGGTTAATACTTGGATGGGAGACTACCAGGAAATCCTGAAGCTATAGATTAGATTATAATCAAGAAAAGATCCCAGTAGGAATTGAAGCCATTCCTGTACCACTAGCAGAAAACACCATGGATATTCATTTGAGTTGAGCTCAACTTGAGCAGCAAGCTGTATGTATACTTATCCATTATGAACGTGTATATAAGTCACAGAACATAGAAATGTAGAGTTGGAAGGAACCACAAAAATCACTTAGTCCAGTTCTGCAATATGCTGGAAAACAATTCAAACCATCCATGACAAGAGGATTCTAGTCTCTTCTTAAAAAAAATTCCAAAGATGGAAAAACTTTGTCTCCATAGATAAATTGTTCCATTTTTATTTGGATATTAATATCAGGAAGTTTTCTCTTATGTTTCAATAAAAGCTAGTTAACCATAACTGTAGAATATCCCACAACATGTTTAGTTGATTAGTTGATTGCCTCTGATGTCACATTTCATTAAAGACACAAAGAGTTGTGGAAGTATCTGGAATAATCATAAAGACTAAGCAAATGTTGCCATTTCTAATATGAATTAAAGACTTAATATCTGCCAAGAAATGGTGGACCTTTTTATTCGTTTTGGTCAGCCTGTGTTGATCTTTTATGACAAGGGGTGTCAAACTGGCGGCCTGTGGGCCGAATGCATCATGGGCAGGCCATGCCCACCCCAGCTCAGCAAATGGGAAACATCACATGACAGCAACGTGACGCACTGAGGTTGACACCCGTGTTTTATGAGATCAAAATATTGACCATGTTCTGTTCCTGCCATCTACCAAATGCTTGGGCGATTATAACTCAGGCCTAACAATAGTTTTTGTCAGTGTCTTGATTTTGGACAAAACTGCCCCCTAAGCTCAGTAGCAATGGCTGGGGAACAGGGGTGGGTTTCAGCTGGAGAACCGGCAAATAGTACTCCTGGTTGGCCCCTCCCCTCCCCACCTGCACCATCCCTCCCGGCCACAAGTGTGAGGGTAAATCGTGCCACTGGAAGCAAGTTATATCCTTTAAAAAAAAACTTGAGAGTTGGAGAAGTTTGGACTCATGAGGTAGTTTTCCTTACGGTACAATCTGCTTCTCTGCACACAAAGGGCAGAAATGCGAGAGAGCTGAAAAGCCAGGTAAGATGGCAAGAGGCGGGGGGGGGGGCATGGCAGGGCTTCCTGCAAATCCTGCCCCTTGGTTAGCCACCAGCACCCTTTATGGGTGCAATTTGGGGATGGCAAGTGTGGGGGGGGGGGAGAGAAGGGAGACGTGTGTCTTATCCAGCTTTCAGCTCCCTCGTGTTTCTCTCCATTGTGTGCAGAGAAGCAAGTTGTATGGTAAAAACATCCCGCCCCCCGCCAAGCCCTGCTGGCAATGGTTCCTCACAAGATCCACGCCTTCTGCACTGCTCTCCTGCTCACGAGGGAACCAGGCTTGGCGAGGGAACCAGGTGTACAGCAGAGCCGAGTAGTAGCAGGGGTGCCCATTGTGTGTAGAGAAGCAAGTTGCACAGTAAAGAAAACCTCCTTGTGAGTCCAAACTTCTCCAACTTGCGAGCCAGGCGTGTGGTGGAGGCGAGTAGTAGCAGGGGTGCCCGGCTCTGGGTGTGAGGTAGCCACACCTTCTGCACTGCTCTTCCGTTCGCCTTTAAAGATGGAGAAGCTAACCCAGCTGGCCAGCCACGCGTGGGGAAGGTGGTGGGGCATTTTGGGGCTTGGTGGGAAGCCAGCTTCAAGGCATGTCTCCAGAGGGAAGATTCTCCTCACGCTGAGAGAGAACCGCTGCTGCCACCCCCATCATGACAATGCTGGGTGCGTCTTATACACCAAATGTTGACCTGGGGGGAGGGAGGAGGAAGTTGAGCCTCGCAGCCACCCATTTGCATTGCTGCTGCCCACCACCCCCATCACGATGGTGCAATGGGGGGCGGTGGTGAAGCAAATGGGTGGCTGCAAGGCTCAGCATCAGGGCGGCAGGTGGTGGACCAACTTTCTCCCCTCTCCCCCCAGGTATGGCGATTCAACATTTGGTGTATAAGACGCACCCAGATTTTCACCCTCTTTTAGGGAGGAAAAAACTGTGTCTTATATTCTAAAAATATGGTAAATACTATACATGTTATAGCCTAATGTTATACACCTTTCTTTAAAAAAAAAAGCCCAATAGATAAGTTTATGTGATCCATGATATTTTTTTCTTATAAACTAAAGAAAGGAAAATATTAATATCAGTCATTAACAGCAAATGTATTTCATCTGCTCTTTTGCAATATTGCATGATATTAGTGTGACAAGAATTCCCTCCTTATATGTAGAATAAATCTTCATCTTATGAAACTTTAAATTTAATCCTGATCAACGGAGTCTCTGACTCTCATGATAAAAATACCTTGAGGGTTTATAAAATGGGTATACATGCATAGAGATGGGCCAGAGTCTCTCTGGCCGGAGTCACTTTGTAGAGTGAAATGGGTACAAAATAAATTAAATAAATAAATAGATACGGCACGTATTTATATTGCATTGGTTTTATTTCTGTATGTTTATATCAATATTATGTGATAGAAAGGAGACGAAACAATCATAATGGTGCTTAACCAACTTTGTTTTGAAGGAAATCCTTTGAACAAGTTTGAGATTTACTATTTTCTGAGGAAAAAAATTAAAGAGATTTGGATGTCAAATACAGAATGGGTATTAAAATATCTAGTGACATTAGGAAATCAAATCTTTTAAGTAAAGAACAGTAATTGGGGGAAATAAGAACTGTAGTATTGCTGTAGGATCAGAGGACAGAAGTAAGTTAAAGCTACAGTTTTAAGTTTCATTGTGTTTGTAAAAATAATTTAAAATGGATGGAACTTAAGACTGCAATTCCTAGTTGAGTCCTACTGAACTATTTTCTAGACAAAATATGAATAGACATGCACTCTGACTTGGGGATTGGCAAAATTGTACCTCCAGGCCACAAAATCAAGGGCAGCCATAGCTCCATCCATTTCTGCACAACCTCACTAAATTAAAAGAGGTAGAAATCTCGTAAGATCATGGTATCTTTTGTCATTTTGACAGTTTCAGATGAGACCTTACAAGATGATGGTGCTTTATTTTGTTGGGCATCTAGCTTATTGTATGACAATCCATACAATGATGCCCAGATGAACATTCTGAAGGGCTCACGGGTATAGTATTAAGTCTTACATCTGAAAATGATATGACAGGATTTATTAGTACATATTAAATGTATACACCAGTATGCAGCACAGTATGTTAGCTAGTATCAAATGTAGTTTATGATCTGACTGATAATAACCATGGCAAGACAAAGATACTGAGGGTGCATCAACCAAAGCTCATGAAAGATATCACTCAATTACTGAGTTGATTAAGTTATATGACCATATAAAATACCTATCGTACGTGATTCATTTTCTTTCAAGTCCTCATCACTGAGTGCAAGAACAGTTTAGATTTTCCTGTGTGATCTGACATTCCGTATTACATTAATATATTTAGTCTGGAATATTTTCAGTTTCTGCATAATTCTGTTTGTGTCCATGCTGGAGATATATATATGTGTTTGTAATGTTCTGGCTTTCAGCAAGGAGAAATAAAGAGATGACATTTGAAGGATTTATAAGATATGTGACCTCTGAGGACTGCGCGATATTTAAAAGTGAGCACAGAACTGTTTACCAGGATATGTCCCGTCCGCTATGTGAATACTTTATTTCATCCTCACACAACACCTACCTCCTATCTGATCAGCTAATAGGGTCAAGTCACCTGTGGGGCTATGCAAGGTATTTGTATCCATTTTGAATCATTAGTTTAATATCATAAGTAGTTCAGTAGAACAGCTTCTTCTGTTTTCCTGAACCTCATTTTCAAAAGCATAAATTAAAACATCGTTAAAAAAACCCACTGAATACTACAAACAGAAAGCAAAGTAGCTACAATACAATTCAATATGACGCATAAATATTTTAGTGTTGCTATCAGGTTTTGATTTAAAGGGAAGAATATACATTTTCAAAATATAAATATACCAAGGAAACCCATATAGCCCGTGCCAAAGCATGCTAGGGTAAAATGTTTACTTTGCATAAATAGTCCACTCCATGATTTACAAACTCATATATATATGTATATATTAGAGCGTTCAGAGTTTCTAAGATTTGCTAGAGCTATTTTGAGGCAGAACATTAAACAAAATGAACGATAAGCATCAGCAAATAAAGGAGTGTGAGAACTTATAGTACTCTAGGGTTTCTCATTAGAGAACTAGAATTGTACCATGTTTTGTGTTATGCTTTCTGAGTTCCAGGAATTCTTTAATTTATGTGGATCATCCTGTGCACAGAAGGAAGGACTGAGGAACAGATCACAGAAGGTTAGCAGCAAGAGGGAGGAACAAGCACTTTGTGCAGACATTGAAAATCTAGAATTTTTAGGAGTCAGTGCTGTGTATAAAGTTTAAGAAACATATGTTAATAATTGAGACAGACCTCCCAAGAGTACTAGTTTCTTGGGCCTGGGAACAATATGTACAAAACATTTTTTCACTTAAAAAAAATTAATTGAGCCTAGCTGAACTAGCAGTACCTATATGGATGTATCCATCTCATTTTCTTGGCAAGAATATGGAAGTTGCTTGCCATCTATTCTCATGCTAGCCTAGAACTTTTGCATTGATATTTGAGTACAGTTTCTTCTGTAAATATTGATCAGGCCTGACAATGCTTAGTTTTCTAAGGTATGATATTGTTGTCCTTCTGAAGTGTCCACTTGTGTATGATGAAACACATGCATCCCATCAAAAGTTATAAATAACTAGCAAGAGCTGTGGTGATGCAGTGTTTAGAATGCAGCACTGCAGGCTAATTCTGCTGACTGCCAGCTGTCAGTAGTTCGGCAGTTAAGTCTTACTGGCTGAAGGTTGACTCGGCCTTCCATCCGTCCGATGTCGGTAAAACGAACTCCCAGATTGTTGGGGGGAATATGCTGTCTTGTAAATCACTTAGGGCTGTAAAGCTCTGTGGAGCAGTATATAAGTCCAGGTGCTATTGCTATTGATAATATAAGGGGTGTTAAAGGAGGACAGGACAACAAAAGATACGAGTCAGATAACCAGTTGTCTAAAATTATTTCAGCATTTTCAAAGATTCAGTAAGAGAGTAGGAATATATTTGTAGTAGCCCCAGATAAATCATGTTTTCGGCCTGCACATGGAGCCTTATGGAAGATCACTAAATATTGCTTAAATGGTATACTTCAGGATACGAAAGCTTGTTGAAAGCATGCACAAGCCTTTTAAAACTTTTGGGGTCTAGCATAGATTGAGGAATGAACTAACATTGATCTTGTGAGACTTATCCTGTTCTGAGCTGGACCCCCATAGAAGTACCAAATATTTTAACCGAATAACAGAGTTGGCAGGGACCTTGGAGCTATTCTATTCCAACTGTGTCCAAGCAGGAGATCCTACACCATTTCAGACAAATAGCTGTCCAGTCTCTTTTTAAAAGGTTCCAGTGATGAAGTGCCCACAACTTCTGAAAGCAAGCCATTCCACTGGTTTATTGTTCTCGCTGTCAGGAAATTTATCCTTAGTTTTAGGTTACTTCTCTCCTTGTTTATTTCCATTTATTGCTTCTTGTCTTGTGCTCTGGAAAATAGGTTGACCCCCTCTTCTTTATGGCAGCCCCTCAAATATTGGCACACTGTTATCGTGTCACCCCTAGTCCTTCTTTTTAATAGACTAGATATACCCAATTTCTGCAACCGTTCTTTCTACGTTTTAGCCTCCAGCCCCCTAATCATATTTGATGCTCTTCTCTGCATTCTTTTCAAAGTCTCAACATCTTTTTTATACTGGGGTGACCAAAACTGGATGCAGTACTCCATGTGTAGTCTTACCAAGGCCTTATAAAGTGGTACTAATACTTTATGTGATCTTGATTGTCTCTCTGTTAATGCAGCCTAGGATTGCATTGGCTTTTTGGGCGACTAAAGCACATTGCTGACTCATATTTGAAGTGATTGTCCACTAGGATTCCAAGATCCTTCTTGCAGTTAACTGCTATAGAGCAGTTTCACCTAATCTGTGTATCTATATTTTATAAGAGAGTAGTTGATTGTTTCTCGGTGGATCCTGGTGGAGTTTAAGAGCTTGGGTACAGGGAAGAAAAGCAAATTAAGGATAGCTCCAGAACCTGTTTTAGAATCAGTTGTGACTTCTAATAGTCCTGCTGCTAATAAACAGTTTCTACTTTGTCTACTCTGAGAAAAGCTAACATAATAAATGTTTGTGCCCTAGCCCTGAGTATTTATTTATTTATTTATTTATTTATTTATTTATTTATTTATTTATTTATTTATTTATTTATTTATTTATTT
>JANHGC010002149.1:0-10467 GCA_027560395.1 Boaedon fuliginosus | reverse complement strand
TATATTGTTTTTCCAGTCATTTGTGACTTTTTATATTTATTCTTTTCTCTTTATTTAAGCTACTCAGAATAGTCAGGTAGGTAAAGTTAGATGCCTCGGCTTATATTCGGATCGGCTTATACTCGAGTATATATGGTATTTGTTGTGAGGTTAAATTGGTATTTTTATCTCTGAAGGGAAACAAAAAGATATGTGCTCTCAAATGAGTACAGCAATTCCTGTAATTAGTCTGGTTTGGAATAGTTCCAGAAATACTGGTTGAATGTGAAGGCTGTCAGTTACCGGCATGAATGTAGGCAAGGTATCACAGTAATCTCAATTCAATATCATATTTTTTGAGAGAACAGAGTGTTGTTGTTTTTTCTTACCCTTTATTGTTTCCTTAAGTTGGCTTATTTTTCTTTATAAATTCTGGCAGAGAGAGAGAGAAAAAAAAAGAGAGAGAGCGTGTCGCAGTTTGATCACAAGTTAAGACACTGACTGCAAGTTGAAAAGCCCAATTTTCAGTTCTGTCTTAGGCATTGACGTCCGTTGGATGACTTTGGGCAGTCACTCTAGAAACAAGGCAATGGCAGACAATCTTTGAAATTGCAATGAAACGATGCAGATATAAATAGAAAACAACCTCCAGCATTGAGTTCTTACTGTAGTTTAAAAAACTTTACTTTATCACAGACTCCTACTGAGGCACCCTCTGAAACAAGTATGCAAGAAGAAAGTTTTTAGCAAAATTGGGAGAGATTTTTGGCAAAGCCCACTTGGTTGGTTTTCAGTGATGGAGCTATGTCTTGAGAATGACCTAGTGGAGATCCATCTGTCTCCAACACTGTCAGTCTTTCCTTCAAAAAACCCTGAAGGCAGAACTTTTTTGAAGGGCTTTTGTGGCCTGAGGATCTGCTCTCTTTTGAGCTTTTGGTTCAATGTCTGTGTTTTATACTCTATTCTATAGTTTCACCTTGTGAGCCGCTGACATTTCTGTGATTCTGGGGGGATTACAATTATGGTTAAAATTAAACAAATTGCAGTTGAAAAACCAGCAAGGTACTATGTTTAATGCAATTTTTTTTCCACTTTTTGTTCTGGAGGCTATAAACCCCACCCCTTCCTGCAATACTTTATGATAGGCTTTGAAACTTTTCATAGGAAAAAATATTAATGCCTGTATTAATATTAAATAATAATTAATAATATTAATAATAATTTTAAATGTTAGCATCCTAGTTAATGCTGGTATGTTTTCCTGCATCTATGCAGCTTATTAGTGGCCATCAGTTACCACCTAGCAACCTTTCAAGAACTAACAAAGCCGACCCTCTTGTTATACTAGAAATTTATGGCATTCCAGAAGACCAGGCAAAACAACAGAGTTGTGTTGTGAAGGGCAATGGTAAGTGGATCGTATTGATTCTCTCAGGCAGCGTTCTTTAGCCTGATAGCTTCTGGATAGTTTGAATCTACAATTCCCCAGAATTTTAACTCATCTGAGTGGCTTTGAATTTGGCAAAGTATGGCATACTGTCTTTAATAATCTTGGAATTTTATTTTATTGATTGATTGATTTTGATTTAGACCCCGCCTCATTTCCCCAGTCAAAGGGAACTCGAGGCGGCTCACACAACAATTAAAATAAAACAATTAATGCAATTTAAAAATCTCAAAACAAGCAATCAGCAGCATTCAACATTGTACACATCTTAACATAATTCCCTGATCAAAGGGCAAAGCAATGAGTTTCCATTACCACAAACATCCTTGGTGTATTGAGGCTTCTCAATGTCATCTGGACATGCCCTGCCTTTCTGCTGTACTTTAGAAAAGTTGTTATAGATGCTCATGACTTTATACGCTTCATTAAAGATATATAAATGGACAATCCATAAGACAGAGTGGAGATCAGTAGAATTGTGGAAATTGTTAATATTTGTTTTCCTATCAACAGAATGTATGTTTTAGAACTGTAAGATGTTTTCAGCGGAAGTGCAGTAGGGTGATAGCCACCGCAAAGGTGACATTAATTTGAGATCTTCATGTGAACATCACCATATCTTTTAAAGAGAATAGATGAGACTGTATTCCTCTTGATCTCATTATGACTAAAGATGTAAGCGTCATTAATGATATATATTTTGGGGGTCATTGTTTGTCTTATATTGCTTTTTTTATTTCAGCTTTGTGTCCTAAGTGGAATCAAACATTCACATTTGATATTCGTGCTCCAGAGCTTGCCTTAGTCCGTTTTGTTGTAGAAGATCAGTTTTCTCTTGTTTCCAATGATTTCCTTGGTCAATATACGTTGCCACTTTTAAGCATGAATAGAGGTATTACACTGCTTGTTTTTGTGTACCAAAAAGTGTTCCAAATCTTTATTTTTCTTTTGTAACATTTCTTTTGATTAATATATAAGACATAGCATTGAAGACATTGTAATATTGTTTCTATTATTGCTGATTCCAGAACTGTCCAATAACTATTCTTCCCTTACTTTATGACATTGTATGATTGAATGGTGGGTCAGCTTACATTTTTTTAAAAATGTCAAATATTAGAGTTATGAGGTGTATAGTTTTTTTACATAAATCAACATGCTAGTGTTCATGTGTCATCTTTCTCAGTGTCTAGAAGCAACAAACTTTATGTTAATAACAGGAGTATTAATGTACACTTTCACATATTGCTTAATGTTTATTTTCTCTTACAAAGTGTTTAAATATCAAACCACACATTTATGGACCATTACAGTATATATAGTGTGTGGAGAGTCCAATGAAGAATAAGGAAAAGGAACTTTCAGAACTACATGAGAAGAGGGAACAGAGTCTGAACCAGGTGTTCAAAGATCTCTGTGAGAATCATGGGATGAAGACTTTTCCTTAATGGTGGAATTCACCCTATATCAAGTCAGAGATTGCTCATAGTGCCTAGAATGAATCCCCAAGGATCTTTTCTAATCCCGCATAACGTTTTCATAGATTAAACTGAGAACCTTTCTTATGCAGAACACATTGAAACCATCAAACTTGCCTCCAAAGGTTGTCTACAATTGTTGCATTTTTGTAATAGTGTGTAACTAGTGTACATGTTAAACTTTTCTACATGTACCGTATTCAACTATGTTGGATTGCAAAATCCACTACAAGATCTTTAGAGGATAAAATTCCAATCTTTATGCTTCTATTTGAAGTATTCCTATCATTAATAAAGAGAAGATTTTCACAGTTGCTATTTATGGGTGACATGACTTCTGAGCAGGACTGTGCGAAACATTCTTTGCCAAATGACCAAATTCAGTCAACATAAGTAATTGTGCAGACTTCTGTACTAATGTAGTTGAAAATGCACTGCTTTGTTTTTTCCTATAAAATGAACAGCAGTCGTTCTCTTACACTGGAGCAAATAAAGAGTTGTACTAAAATACAACTTTGATAGAACCAAGTTTTTTTTTCCTGATTTTGATGTTTCTGATTCTTTGAGGAATGAGTTTCAAACTAACACTTTACAAGATGAAGCCCTTATATATGCATTATTATGTATTTTCACTGTATACAATACATTAATTGATTGTTATCATATTGCAGGTTATCGTCACGTTCCACTTTTTTCCAAACTTGGTGTCAGCTTACGTCCTGCTACACTCTTTGTACATGTTTGGTACTCAAGAAATAATCTACGTTAGGATTTCTGCCTATTCCACAATAAAGATTCAGTGGTTTAATTATTTTAAGCATTCGGTGTTATACTTTTTCTTCCTGAATTAATTTTATTCTGTATGTATTAAACCCATATAAAATATACCTTGCTGAGTAAGAATAAAACCCCCAGTTGTATTTCTAACAGATACTTTTCAGATGTACTAAAAAGAAGAAAAGTTTCCTTGCTGTTTGTCCTTGCAATTTAGCATTCAATTAATTCCTGAGGTTCCATAAATATAATTCATAAATGCATTCAGCCTTATTTGGTTATCATGACTAATTACTGCTAAAATGTAATCTCTATAAATTGTTGGCATTAAATCAACAGCAATGATCAAATTGTATATTTCATGCTTTAAAATTCAGTCAGTTAATAGTTTATTTTCTACCTATCTATCTCCAGATATATCTTGAATGCATAACAGAACATTGTATATACCTCATAGATAATAGAATAGAAGTGATTATATTTTGGCTTGTAAACTGGTTCCTGGATTACAGATCTTAATCTTGATAAAATATCATGAACGGGTTTGAGATGTAAGTAGGCTTTGGCTGTTTTATTGTTCAAAATGTACCAAAATTGAACAGGAAAAGTGGCAAATGGTATAGCTACAACTAAAGTTTGCAATCTGCACTTTCTCTGTCTTACTACAAAGTGTTACCTGACAATCTTGATTACCCAAAGCCATGATAAGCAACAGAGATAAATATAGGCCCATGCGGCATGAGATTCTGCAACAGAATGGGGGAGGTGACAAACTGACTATGTCTACATTCAATATAAAACTACACTAATAAATGAAGGTAAAAGGAAGGAGGTTCAGGTTAGACATTAGGAGGAACTTCCTGTGAGCTGCCAGCTGTCAACTGGTGGAAGAGGCTATAATTTGACATTGTGAATTCTCCTCTGCTAGGAATTTCCACATGGAGGCTGAATGGTCATCTGTTGGAAATGTTTTAGTACTATAGATCTTGTGCTTAACAGGAGTTTGAGTTAGATAACTTTCTTTTTAAGAGTTTTATTAATTTATTCTTTAAAAAATTATATACAATACAGTTAATTTGATACTATGCTTGATCTTTACATTGTTAACACCTTCAAATATATACAATCTATACATTTATATTCCCTATACAATTTTTTAAGTTTTATTTATAATACATCGATCACCTTTCCCTAATTTCTTTGTCTATTTTCATACCATTGGTACCACTTATTGAGTTAGATACCTTTTGTGGTCACTTCCAACTCTGCTATACTCTCAAATACTCTGGTGGTGTTATGTAAATCCAAAATAGCATTTGTGCGTTGACGTTACTGTCCATGTTTTTTTTTTATTTTCTTATAATTGCTAACATGGCTGTCTTTTAGTAACAATCATAGATATTTGAAAGATTGGGAATTTGAAGGAAAGTATAGTAAATGATAAGCATCAGGAATCAAGGTAATTAAAAAAAATAATATGACATGTATCTCAAATTTTGGGAAAGGTTAAGGATGTAAATAAATGTCAAATTTATTAATACTTGTTGGAAAATGAAGATGTAGGTTGAATTATAAATGGGTTAAAATGCATATAGTTGTGGGATTGCATCTTATATTCCTATGAATAGTGATAACAGAAGAATTGGGTGCGAGCTTTGGGGAAAATCGATCAATATTCTTCATGAGATCCAGGGGGAAAATATTCCGTTAGATGGGTGGGGAACAAGATGAAAGAATATAGAAAAAACGAATAATTCAGAGGGTCAAAATGAATGAGAATGATGACTTGCTTATAAAGCTTCATTCCAGGCAGTTTACAATCAAACGTTGGTCTCTGTGATCTTTGCTTGCAGCAAATGTGTTTTTCTCCTTACAGAAAATAGTTCATGACTTCATCAGCTCTCTTGAGGCTTATTAATGCTCAACTAGCTTTTCTCGGGAAGACTTTAATTAATTTCAAGAGTGAACTGGGGTGACAATGTCTCTTCAGTTCTGTCATGACACGATATATTCTTTTTTAATCTTTATTTTTCTCTTCATTACAGTTACCCTTCATCTCCAATAGCCTTTTAAATTGTGAGCTATTTAAGTCAGATTTGTTTGCCTTGTTCTCCTGAAAATAAACACCATTTTCTGCACTGAGTCCCAGACTTACTCAGTGTTTTGCATCTGTTGGAGAAAATGCCATTTACAGAGCAACATCATGTTATAATACGGCTACAATCCAAAGATGCACAAAAAGTGTTTTAGGTGATAAGGAATTGTGTTTGTCAACAGCTGGAGCTTGTAATATGGGGATCTACGAAATTGTGGTAGGAACAAAATCCAACACAGGTAGTCCTCAATTAACGATGGTAATTGGGACTATCTAAAGCTGTTGCATTGTCCTTCAAGCACAAAAACACCCCTGTTCAAGCTGCTTGATGTTAACCTGAGATTGGTGCTCAATATGCCAGGTTGCTTTTGTAAGTTTCACCTCTCTTTTATAAGAGTGGGTTTGGAGGTACTTCCTTGACCTTGTCTCAAATTATCATAGGCCTGAAGCACAAGCAAGAGCCCACAGTAGACCTGACGTAACTCTCATGCACCTGGTAGTCTGCCAGCCTGTGACTTAAAATTTCCTGGCAGCTTCGCTACTGATTTTGGTTGTGGAGAGCGGGCAGGAAGTTTCCTCACTTAACGACCATACTATTTGGGTTAAAAACAGCAAGCCAGTCTGCAGAGATTTGCATTGCTAAGTGATGGGGTCACGGTTTACAACCCCATGGCTTAGCAATTGCCTTCGTAAATCGAGGACTATAATAGAAATAGTTTTCAGGCATAGCAAATCTATATTATTTATTGAGGAGAAAGAGAACATTGGTTCTGATCACACAGAATCATTCCATTTTCAGAAGGCCTGTTGTTCCATACTACTGAACATTTCCCTTGTCCCGATGGCGCTGGCTAGAGATGAACTGAGTTTAGCCTAACTCCATCTATGCAGAAATGGTCCTCTCGAGAAACGTTGCTACCTTTGAAATTTCATGCTGCAAAATACATACAGATGGCTTTTTAATGTTGAAGCTAATGAGAACCATTTGCAAATAGAACAGTAATAATTCCATGAAGATAACTAAATGACAATGGGCCGTGAAAAACTCATAATAATATCTCTGCGATTAGTGGTCTACTCTCTACTCAGTGGTGTTCCTCACATACATATTATCCAAGGCAAACGATTAGTGAATGTAATATTGTTCATTCAATTATACTAATAAGTCTTTCAAATGTTCCACTACTTTCTATGATAAATCATGAAATATTTTTAATGTGTTACAATGACCCAATTTTTTACTGAAAAGATAGATGTTCAAGTGCTTCTCTATAAAAAAAAAATAAAAACCATTAAAAAAAACCTATTCTTGAAGAAGAACGGGCAAACTAGATGCTACTTATTTAATCTGGTGCAGCTCTAAGGATCAAGTCTATATCATTCAATTAATAAGGTAATCTTTGGACATCTTCTGTTTTGGTTAATCAAGAAGATATGGCAAAGAAGCCCATTTCAAAGATTTGATTTTGAAACCTTAGGATTTAAATTCTAAAATTTATGCCCTATCCTAAATGTCCATGAATTGTATTTACTTAACACAATTTATTATTGAGCTTTCTGCCAATAGCCAGCACTGAATATGGCAGACCAAAAGAAAATGAAAGTAATTCATTTGCAGCTAAAAGCAATTTTCATATAATTTTCAGCATTATACAAAAATAACAAACACCTAGATGCCTTAAATTCAGTCAAAAGTCAGGTAAAATAAAGATGTTTTTGCTGGTCAGCAGGGAGATAGCAGAAGATAACACCACACCTTAATACAAAACATACACCTGAAATAATTCCTGAAAATGTATTTTTAATAACCCTGGGTCAGAAGGACTCTGTAATATGAGGCTCTAGAGATATTCAGTTGTTTGAAGTACTATAATAGTTGTTGTGAAGATGTTTTGGATACTATTGTTTTCTCCTAGAAAAGCTGCCTTTATCATCCTTTGGATGCCAGACAAAATACGATTTTCCCCATAGGAATTTGAGACTTACTAATATTTTAATTTGGGATTGTTTTAATTTTACTGCCTATTTGAATTAGCTGTTTTTATTACATTTTTACTGATTGGCATTCTCTCTTTATTTTCAAAATCCATTTAGAACAGTAACATTATTAGGCCAATTGGAAGCTGACACTACATCTGTGTTTAAGATTTAATAAAGCTTTTATCAATATAGGGATTTAATTATTGTTTTTTTACTCCTATCCAATATAGTTACCTTTGTTTTCCTTAAGAAATGAATGATGTTAATAAGGGTTGTTTTCTCTATTTTATTACGATGTAAATATAGACTCACCTTTTATCTAAAACACCACGTTAAAGAAGCTCCTGTCTTCTGTAAAGCATCTTGATATTTTGCTTTACGTTCAAAGGAAGAAATGAAGTAGAAATACTAACCTAGACACCACTGACCTGGATACTGTTTATTGTGAAGGACTGCATGTTTTCATGAACCATCAGGCAATAAATCAAAGAGATCACTTGGAATGTACTACACAACTTGTTGTTTTATTTGGTCATTATTTCATTCACACAGGCACTGCGGCAATATAATGATCCATCATTTCCAGGGGCCTTCACCTCTTCTCTCTTAAGTCATCATCAGCATATCCCAAGAGATTGAAGTGCGAGTAACTGGGAGCCTCCTCCGAAACTGTCGCCATGTTTCATTTGACAAATCGTAGAGGCTTTTCACCAGATCCATCTGAAATTTGTTATCTTCGGCTTCAATAAATTTCTCAAAATCCAAGGCAAATTGGTCCCGGTGAATTAAATATATGGAACCTTCTGGAGTGCTACTTGCTGTCCAGTGAAGGTTCGCCTTTTTGAAGTAATGCAGGTGTACTTTTAAGTCCCCTCTGATTTCCGAAACCGGGGGAGTCACTCCGATGATCCATTCCGACTTCCAGAGAAAGTTCCAGAATTTCTTATTCTGGTGGCTTTCCATGCAGATGACAAGGAATGGCTTGTTTCTAATCGTTTTCCTGTAGACCCGGCAAACGCCTGAAATGAAATGCCTCTTCATGTACGCTTCCAAGGTCACATTGAGGGTTTCCCTCCACAGTTCTGCCTTATCTTTCCTAACATTACAGTAGAGTAGAATTTTGTCGGCTCTTCTGTTCAGGGGATCGAAGGTGAAGGAGAGCTTGATCTGTGGATCGAAGAAGCGCTCCCCTCCCATGTCATTGTGGCGAGTCACCAGAACATTATCCCCTTTTATGTTTGCGGTGGCGAAATTTTTCTTGGAGTGATTAGCGCACACCAGAGCAACCTCTTCCTTCATGAGTTTATCATCGCAAAGCAGAAAGCGGAGGTCTTCGAAAACGTTCTTGAATTCCCCCGGAGGGGATTGTTTTAGCAAATTGCAGATCAATTTTATTTTCAGGGCATTCGCCGCTGCTGCTTTGGATTCCTCAGTTTCCTCAGGGGGTGGTTGTTCTAAATCTGGCAATGACACAGCAAAATAAAACAAAGAGCTTTTTCAAATCTTTTATGAATTAAACTCTACACTGCTTACTGACGTTTCTTCCAAAAACAGAACAAAGTCAGTTTTTCATTTTGAATCTTTCTTAAAAATTGTCACTTCCAGAAATAAGTCTAGAGCTTTCCAGGATTAAGCGACCGTAGATCTAGAATTGAATGTGAGCTTATCGGGGAATTTTGGTGGAAGCTGTAAGATCTCAGTTCATTGCAAACTAAATTTGAGTCAGCAGTGATGGGACTGAACCGCCCCCCCCGTCCCTCCAACCCTAAATGAAATGCAATTTATGTTACATCAACTGAAATATTATTTATTTATCACATTTGCAAGGCTGCCTGGCTCCATAGCAACTCTACATGGTGCACACACATTAAAAATGAATTAGCGATAGATAAACATACAATAGATTTCCAGAGAAAATAACTAACATCTTCTCAGTCATACCGCATCCCCTCAAAGGGACCACTACTCAATCTGCTACAAGGCCTGGGGGAAATGGCATAATTTAAGAGCCCATTTCAACAAAGCTATGATGGGGGCAATGCCACTCTCTGGACAGATGCAGTTCCAGAGGATAAATGCCACAACAAAGAATGACACTGTTTTAATGGATGGGACACAAAGCATACAGTACCAGCTCTGTCAGATTGGATATAATGGGCAGACCCCGAAGGAGACATAGAGCGTCTCAGTCAGTCAGGCCTTACGGAGGGCTTTATAGATGTAGAGGGCACAGAGAATGACCTTAAAAGGACAGAAAGAAGAGTCTCTAGCACAGTGTTTCCCAACGTCGGCCATTTTAAGATGATTGGACTTCAATTCCCAGAAGTCCACCCCACAGGCGACCTTAGTTGGCGGGGTGGGCTTCTCTGTTTGAGTGCCGTTTGAAAATATGGCGCTTCAGTTTGAATACTGCACACGCTCTGTAGAAGGTTGATGCTTGTTCATTAAGAGTGTCCTCTTTGCCCCCTTTTTGGGGGGACAAAAAGGTCCCCTACCCTTGGTGACTCCAACAGTGCTGATCTCACTACGGCAAGCTATATTGCTAAGTTTGGGCGAGACTGGTGGAGAACTGCAAGTTTGTATGGAGCACATAGAAACCCACAACCCTCCCAGACTTCTGTTTTATAGATATATAGAAGATTGTTGGCACATTTATTTATTAAGTACATTTTTATGGTGCATTATTACATTCCTGATGCCCTCTGCCTAGACCC
>JANHGC010002148.1:53370-64546 GCA_027560395.1 Boaedon fuliginosus | reverse complement strand
CCCCCCCCAATAGTTTGGAATTCTTGCCACAACCATAAACTCATCTTCGCAGATTGTAGTGTATCTTTTTGTAATATCAGCCGTATTGGCTGCTATTTATTGCCTACCAGAGAAAAAGTTGTAATTTTGGCACAGGTAGAGCAGCAGGCCAGAACTTTGCCAAATTAGGTAAATTATCTATGTACCTGCAAACTCCAGTTCTCTGATTAATGGGTTGTTACTAAGAAAGTGCAATTTGTTATCTGATTTTACAAGAGAAGTTCAAATTAAAAATGATGGTTCTATAGATTCATGATACATTAATATTTTAATATGCCATTGATGTCTGTTGCCAAGTACAATGAATCCAGAGCGATAAAACATACATTTATGGCATCATAACACAGCTATATATAAATTTGCATTACAGAATCATAGCATTAATTTCACCACAAACACACTCCCCCTTAATTTTTTTTTTCATGGATGCCTAGACATTTGCTATTGTTTTCTTCACTAGAGTGAATAAGACTGAGAATTTATAGTGGAACCAGTACACTTTATTAAATAGTGCAAATTCAGTATAGTATATATATTTCTGTACTGAATGGGGACTCTCTCCCCCTTTGTAACTTGACATCGCTGCATTGACAATTTCCAATCATGCATTGCTGGTATTTGTATTGAGTCACTTTGAAGTTACTCAATACAAATACCAGCAATGCATGATTGGTTTTGAACACTTGGATGTTTTTGAACACTTGGATGTATTTCTCCGAGGCTGTGTAGTTGACCACATTCTTCCACAGTGCCAATCTACTGTAACAGAAAAGCTCCCAGATCCGAAAAGATATATAATCCTCATGCAACTGCATATAACAAGAATGGGTCTTATTTACTTTATTACAGGTCACAACTGTCCTTTGTGAAGTAGGATCATTTGTTTATTTATATCCTGCATTTATTATTATGAATAATTCAAGGTGAAGAACATGCACAATACTCCTTCCTCCTATTTTCCCCACAACAACTCTGAGGTGAGTTAGGCTGAGAAGAGAGAGTGACTGGCCTACACTCACCCTGTTGGTTTTTATGCCACAGGCAGGACTAGAACTCACAGTCTCCTGGCTTCTAACTTGGTGCCTTAAACACTAGACCAGTGGTGGCGAACCTTTTTCCACCTTGCATGCTGGAAGTCGTTCGCATGGCTGCACATGCGCGGCCACGTGCCTCTGCACCCTCCCATACATGTGTGCACGGGCGTGCAACCCCGCACCCCAGCCCTTTGCATTGGTTGGAAACAGCTGATTGTTGGATCACCTGTGTTTCGGCTCTGGAGTTGTGCGGGGGTGGGGGGATGTCATGCGCGCATGCGTGGGGAGGCAGCACGCTCCCCCGCCCCTACACATGCATATGTGACACCCCCCCACCCTTTCCCACCCCCTGTGCATGTACGCACAACACCCCCCACCCCTTTGTGAGCCGAAACACAGCTGATGAAATGATCTGATGTGCTTCCACATCAAAGATATGAGAGACCACCAAGGACTTCGGGCGGGTGGGCGGCTCCACTTCAACGACGGCACGCGTGACCGGAAGCATGGCTTGGCATGCCACTTCCGGCACATGTGCCATAGGTTCACCAACACGTCCCTAGACCAAACTGGCATTATGCATTTGCGAAAATAGCACTAATTGTAAAGAAATAATGGCAGTGTGAATATAAACATAACAGGCTCCACAGTGGTTCCAAAATATACTGAGAGAGACTTAACATGCTAAGATTTCAAAGCAGTAGTTCTGGCCATCGGAGGAGGAGGAGGAGGAAGATTCTGCATATTATGACCCTATTTGGGCAATTGTTAGCCACAGAGCTAAAGCTTGAATTGCTTTGAAATTACCAGCATTTGGTGAGCATTCATCAGAAGCGTATGTGTGTGTGTGTGTGTATTACGCTTTGCATAACACCTATGGCAGCTCGCTCTCACACATAGTTTGCTAAAATAACTCCATATAGAACAAGTCACAGATTTTGTTTTATGAATCTGTGGGCATATGGCATCCACACCTTTTCCATCTACCATTTCCATTTTGCTACTGGTTGTAATTCATAGAAGTAATTAGACTGAATGATTTGTACTGAAAATGTTTTCACTACAGTCTGTTTTCATAAAAGAGAATTTAAACTAAGTAGGAATGCTGATTATACTAAGGGTTTTCACAAAAGACAGCCCTGAAAATAACCACTTTGTGTTTTGTATTTTTCTGTCAAACTTTTATTTTAGTATTTCCTTAAAGAACAACCCCGGACATCTCTTTTAAAAAGTTTCAACAGTTACCCCGCACCCCTCTTCACTCCATAATGAAGACTAAGGAACTCTTGGTTGGAGAGAAACAGCTAAAGAAAAACACAGAAGGGAGGGACAGGAGTACAATCCATGGGAAGAAATGTTCCCTCTCTTACCTTTCTCCTGTACTTTACAGCATTTGGGCCTGAGATATGGTCCCATCTTATCTACTTTGCCCTGTAAACATCACCAGAAGGAAACACTTGTATGGGTAGAAATTCCCTTGGTACCAAACCACATAATGATTAATAGTTAATTAAGGGGCATCTGAGCAACTGTCTTGAATAAATGGATGGTGTCTAAAAGCAATGAACGGGCCTCTGTAAGTATGTAATTAAATATTTGCATATTATTCCAAAGGACTTCATAAAGCTTTGTACCTGTTTGGGAGCCTAAATCTGAGGCTGCATTTGCCCCTAAGACATCTTCTGTTGTGGTTTTTCATTCCTTTTTTATTATCCAGGCACCGATCCCCACATTTTTATAGTGTGGTACAGACAAAGGGAGGAGTAGCAGGCATTGTTGTGCTTGCTCAAGTGAATACACTTATATGGCAGCAAGAAATTTCTTGGAAAATGCTCACACCTGGCAGAGCAGCAATAGTGATATTTTAATATGCCTACTTATGAGAAACCAGTTGACGGGAAGAAGAATGCTTTGAATGTAAAGGCATGGTAGTGCTTTGGGTGTAGGTTTCTAATCAGGTTTGGAAAGATGCGTGGATGTTTGTATCTCTTCACCTGATGGTCCAATGGGCTGCAGTGCAAACAGAACCTGCTGGAGCAACATATTTTTTTATTTTTTTTCTTTCTTTCCCTCCATAGGGTATAGAGCAAAGGGTATAAGATTGGGCATACAAATTTCATAACAGCCCCCAGATTTTAGACTCGTTGGCATATGGTTGGATTTTCAGTTTAATTTACAGCAGGGATGTCAAACTTGATTTCATCAAGGTTGACTTTGGGGGAGGGGAGTGGGCATGGCCAGGATGCACATGGCCACTTTGACATCACTCAGGTCGGGGATGCCCATGATGGCCCGAGTGCTCTGCCAGACAAAATGGCCTCCTAAGCTCCGTTTTCGACTGCAACAGCCTCCTGCAATTCTCTACCAGTGAAAACAGAGTTTGCAGCCTTCCTGAACTCCATTTTTGCTGGCAGAGGCACTGCGGGCCAGTCACTTTCCAGGGCGGCCCTGAGGGCCGGATCTTGCCCCTAGGCCTTGAGTTTGACACACCTGATCTACAGTATGGAATTCTTCCTACACAACCCCAAAAGCAGTTTTGCTACAGTTAGAATAATTGCTTTTGCCAGCATTTGCATCACCGTACTAAACGGGGTCTTGATTGTGGTGGCTATGCTGCTTTTTTTTTTTTTGCAAGCATGCTGGACATTTCATTTAATTATTTATTAAATTGATATTCCTTGAGGCAACTCTAGGTGGCTTATGATCAATTAAAAGCAGCAACATAAAACATTTAAAATATTTAAAAAAAAAATATTAACACTAACATTGAGTTGCCATTGACAAAGATGGGAAGAAAAGGTGCAAGATTCATAAGGGGTGGAGGTGGGGTTTTATCTTATCCCAGAACAACCTGCCCCACTGAGGCCCGAGACCAGCTGGCAGAGCCAGGTCTTCAGGCTCTTTCAGGAGGCCAGAATTCAAAAATCGTCTTCCATAAACTGCTTTAAATGCATTCAGCTTTTTCTTCCGAATTTGTTCCTGACTTTTGAACAGGAATTAATTGCACTGTTACTGTTATTGTTTTTTTATTCCTGCTAATCACTTTGGTCTCTGCAATAATGATAATTGACAATTGAAAAAAAAATCATACGAAGTTGGAAAAGTAATCGAAAATGAACCAGGTTAAAATATGATTGAAAAAAAGAAACTGCGGATAATTGTTGTGGAAATACCAGCGAATAGATAATAGAATACAAAGCATTGGAGAAAATCACAAAGTATTAAGATCTGAAAATTGAATTAAGTGTATGGTATAAACCAGTCCTGATGGTCTCAGTGGTTAAAGAACTGGCAGCTGTGACTTCACAATCAGTTGCTGCAAGATCAGACAAGCTGACTATAAACAATGGCATGACAAAAAAAGCAACAAAACTGCGTTGGAATGTCTCCAAAAAACCCACAAACAAAAAACAATTTACCTGCAAGAAAGAACTTGTGGACCTCAAAATAGACAAAGTAATAGAAAAGGAAGAAACTAAAGAGCTTTGGGACTTTAACTTCAAGCAGATAAGCATCTGCCACAGAACGCCTCGGACTTAACTGTCAACGGGAAAGACAAAAGCACCGTGGACATTGCAATACCTAGAGACAGCAGAACAGAACAGAAACAACTGGGGGAAAATAACAAAAAATCAAGAGCACTTAGAGCAGTAGTTCTCAACCTGTGGGTTGGTACCCCTTTGGGGGTCAAATGACCCTTTCACAGGGGTCACCTAAGACACATATTCCCATATGTGTTCCCAAATAATTTTATGGTTGGGGGTCACCACAAAGTGAGGAACTGTATTAAAGGGTCACGGCATTAGGAAGGTCGAGAACCACTGATTTAGAGATTCATGCAAACATGCAATTTGCCCCCCAAATATATCTTTTATTCAGATTTCTCTGCTAATTGCTCTGTAAGAATGGGTACATAGGTTAATTAAATTTGGAATAAGAAAAAGGAGATAAAATAAAGCATCACTGAACAACTCCTGCTAACTAGATGGGCATGTCCATGCATTTTCTTGGAAGCAATACCAAAATAATTTGCTGTTACCTTTCCCCAGCATGCTGGCTGTGGAATTCTGGGAGCTTAAATACTGGTTTAAAGACTAGCAAAGCCTGATCCATACTTCCAGACTCAGCCAGCTGCTGATATTGGAGGTGGAGATTTAGGGGAAAAAATAGCAAATTTCCGTGTATCATTAATATCTCAATGTTTCTATTATTACTTACAGTTTTTGGGCTGATCCAGGATATCTAGATGCCTCAAGTAGACAATCCCGCTCCCAAAGAGCCCAAAATGTAACACACGCTAATTAATGGCCAGGGATCTCCAACCTTGGCAACTTTAAGACTTGTGGACTTCGACTCCCAGAATTCCTCAGCCAGCCCAGCCCTAAGGAACCCATGGTGTATTATTTTAGGAGATGCACTGCTGGATGACCACTAGGTGACAGCAAATAACTTATCTCTTTCCAGAGATTTTCTTTGCAGCCCAGATCTGGCAAGGAAGTGGGGCTAGAGAAGAGTTGTTTAGGAGAATTTGCTGGGCTGTGCCATCTGTGTGAGAGCTCTTTCCTTCTGCTAGGCTGTTTCACATTCCAAATGGATTTTTTAATTCTTTTCTGGACTCAAGAAAAAAGCCCTTTTCTAGTCCTGCCTAATCTTGGGTTTTCCCCGTTCACCACATATAAAATAACTGTGAGACCTAACAGGAACCTATTTTTTTAAAGAGGCTATCAAGGAACACGATGTACATTCATTTTGATTCATCTGCTCAAATCGGCCACTCTTTACTTCATTATACCCCCATGATGCCCAGCAGTCTGGGAGTTGCCTCAGCCACTCCGTTGGGAAAGGTTTTGGTAAACGGTGCTGGTCCCAGAGATTCAAATGCCTGAACCATTCTGAGGATGGTAGGTCCTGGCCTTCCTCTTGATCCGGGGGGCTCTCTCTGTTTGGCTCCGAATGGCCGAAACACGCCTGTCTCTTTAAGAAACACCCGACGGCCCCCACCCCACCCCCAGCCTTGTGGTTCCATAATGTGACTTCTGAGGAATTTGGAGTCGGAGTCAATGTTTTCTGGAAGCAGCTTCCTTCTGAGTACTATGACAGAACAGATACGTATGGAAACAAAGACCTCAGCGCAGCGTCCAGAGCCATGCAGATTTTGGACAGAGCACTAAAAACCCTGGAAGAACTTCCTGAGGAATACAGAGACTTCTATGGTAGGAGAATGGCATTACGCATCCAGGAAAAAACTTACAGCAGTAATTATGAATAAAAAAAAGACATTTTTAAATACTTGTTGTTTTAGAAACATATATTCAATGATCTTAATAGGGTGGCCACTGGTGTAATTTGTGCAAAACATTTCATTTTTGTCAGTTATCTTGCCCTTCGTGTCTGCGTAACGATTGCAGATACTTGAGCCTCCTCCTGGCCAGTAAATATGTCCAGGAAATCGGAAATGTGTAACTGGAAGCTACAGTATTTGTTTTTTCATGCTTAGAAAACAAATTTAGAGTTTAAAAATAAATTTCTAAATTACATCTACTCAGATTAGTACTGAACAATGTACTCTGGACTTTAGTAAGCATCAAAACATTTTATTGATCTGAGTATTTTTTTAAAGAAAGCCATCTTTAATAAGATTCTACTTTCGATTTTCTTGTCCAAAGGTCTCCCAATTCACTATAGAAACAAAGTATCTTAGCTCCATTCAGGAAAATAAAATTCAATATATGTCAGTATCTACTTTAAGAAAAACATAAAACATATTTATAAAATCAGCTTTCAAATGTAAAGAAAGTATTTCACAGTGAAAATATTGGCACAGAAAATTCGGTATATCTTTATACTGTGACAGACTTAATGAGCTGTAGTGAAGGCATGGAATATACTGTTTCCCTCTTTCTTCAGCCCCAAATCTCTCTCAATCCTCAATTTGGGAAACAGAAGAGCCCACTTGACTGCTAGACATCATTTCAGTAAATAGATATATCCTAATTGTAGATGGCATCTTCTGGCATCTTCTAACTTCTAGCAATATGTGAATAGTCTCTAGTAAAAGCTGCACTATTTGGAGATGACTAAATTACCAGAATTTTATTATTTTTAAAACATGAAGAAGACTTTGCTTCGGAATGTATTTCAAATTGCAACAGTAAGAAAAATCTCATTGGAAGGTATGGAAAGCAAAACCCCCTCCATTTGGGCTGCACAAACCACATTATGAGATTTGACCTACTTAAGGTCTTGGCTTTCCCTCTTCCACGCGCACCTCCCTCTGCCGAAGGGAGGGGAATAAATAAAAAGGGGTCGGTGTACAATATCTCAAAGGCCCACAGTGGATTATTGGATCAGGACAAATGGCCATTTCACCTTTATACTGATAAACCTGCATCATCTTTACAGAGTATGAGATGGCATCGAAGTCTATGCTAAAGGTCTGCTGCTAACAAAACACAACTTGTGACACTCAAATCTGCTGCAGAGGATTTAGAGACAGCAGAGAAGGAAAAATGGCTTCCACGGAACAAGCATATCATAAATCTCACTATTATAACCAAACAATTTTATAGCTTATTCATATTCAGAAGCTGTGTGGCTGGATAGTAAGCAGGCAGTGCTTGCTTTCTTGCAAATTAGGACCTCCCTTTGTATTGATTCCTCTCCCTTAACTTCCTGTCCCATTTTAAAAAGTTACTCTTGAAGGCTGCCCTCTTGCAAAACACAGAATGGAATAATATGGGGAAATGTAGTGAGGAGATTCTATGAAAATTATCAAACCCTTTCTGTTATAGCAGAAACAATTTAGACACAGCCGTTGGCTTTTAACGTAAGTTTTTTCTAGCAATACTTTTAGCTTATTATCTTTCAACAATATTTTGTTCATCCAAGTTCTAAGGCCGTGGCCCCAACTCCTGGGCCGTGGCCCACTACCAGGCCTTGAGTTGTTCAGAACTGGGTGGAGGAAGGGAAGGGCGAGCGCGCTTGCACAAGCAGTAGGCAAGTGTGTGCACACGCACCCCACCTGCACAGAACCATCCCCCAGGGCTGCAAAGCTGGAAAGATTGGGGAGTTATGTTTTAAGGGAACCTATTGTTTTCACAAATCCTTTAAAATTCAGATGAATTCTCTATTCTCCAAATTCCATTTTCAGATAGTGTTCTGGTTTCTAGTAATTGGCTTTCAAACAACGTATAAAAACATTGATCAATTGCACTGATGGATTAATACTTTTAATTTTTAACTACGGAAACATCAAAATATTTTACACTGTGGTGATCCTTCTCTCACATAATTGCCATTTTCAGAGAATGCTGCTTGATGTTCCGGTGTTATAAATAATAACTGTATATGCTACTATCATTTTTCCAAAACTTACAGTATTAATATGTCATTACATGGCTTTATATTCAGCAAAGTAATAATTACAGTTGTTATAAAAATTCTAACAGTCTCAAGTTACAAAAGCTCAAAATTGTTAAGCTTCACCATTAATATGGAATGTTGAACCGTGGGTGTACATTTTTGGTCTCTCACACACAAAGTTGTTCAATTCTCTTCCAATGCCCCCCACCCCAAAAGAAAATAAAAAAAAAATACAACATCTGTAGATGCTTGCAATGGTTAGAAACTGCAGGGCATCTCTGGCACAACAGTTCAGTAGTTATTCACCTTATTCCCAAGGTTAATATATACTTATTGCAACGAAGATAAATACTGTCAAAATAACCAATTTACTGCATTGCTTGTGCTAAAGTATTAAATGTTTAGAGTAGCTCTGAATAATTATCCTATCTAAATAACAGGATTTTATTCAACAACAAAACATCAATCTCATTAAGTTAGAAGAATTTGAAGATGATCTTTTAATACCTATGCTTGAAAGTTTTGCTCATTATAATTCTAGACAAACCATTCCTATAACATTAATCTGAATTAAGGGTTTTTTTCTTCCTTTTTGCTCTTAAATTGGTTTTCCTCATGGGTAATTGCCTTGTTCAGATCAAAAGCTGTAACTTTCTGGTGAGTTCAGTTACAAGCAGCAGATGCATCAGATTCATCTTAGGAAGCATATACAGTATTTCCTCTTCCAAGTGTTAAGAAAACACATCAATAAACTTTAAGATCTATTTTGCAGATGCAGTATACTGGCATTATTAATGCATCAAAATACTTCATGCACTTTGAAGTGATTTTCCAGAGAAGGTGCTTCATCAGCAAAATGAAGTTGGCTATTTATATTTGCGCCAAATTCCTCAAGAAGGTGTACAAATCTCTTGTGCTCCTTTCCAATCCATGTTCTCATTGTATCAAATACCTGATAGGGGGTGACGTGAGCATTAACTGAAATTCCAGTCTGGGAAAAGTCTTTCAGCACGTGAGGGTACGTTACCCAAGTGTTACTTCCTCCAGAATGACCGCCATCCAACCAGTACATGGCTTTTATATTTTGTATAAAGGCATTTATATCCTTGTCCTTCTTTGCTTCCCTCAGTTCATGAAGTAATTGATTCAAGACGACACAACCTTTACTGAATCCTATTAATGTGAAGGAATTCCTCCCCACAGCGGAAGGCTCATTAAAGCTCAAGGCAGAACTGCTAACATGCTCACAGTGTTTCTCTGCTGCTGGGCAACCATTACTAGTTGCAAAAGTAGGTAATTCCCAAGAAACGGCCTTTGTAGTGTCGCTGAATTCGTGCATGCTTCTCTGAGACGCCAAAACATTCTGAGCAAGTTTAAAGGCATTAACCAGCAGAGCATGGAGGTGTCTGAAGGCTCCAAAGTCAGTAGTATGTTCAGGCGCTCCAAATAAATTGCTTGCCACAAAATTATCATAGCAGCTGAACTTGTGCAAATGCATACGGGAACATTTAATAATCCAGATGTAACTGCCTGGAAAACGATGACCAAGAATAATTGCAACGTTTTCTAAGCACCATTGTTTCCACTGGACGTTCTCTGGATGACAAGCCATAATTTCATGATAGCTCTGAAAGGAAATAGATAAAAAGGGACTGTTTTAGAGGGGAAAAAACTGCAGGTCACACGCAGGCTAGAAATAACATATACTTATTCTAATAAATTTTGAGAAATGCGTGCATTTGAAATGAATACAGCTGTCCCTTTTAAGATATTCCAGCCTACTGCAACTTATCTAATTTTTTCTTTGTATGTATGCATTCAATTTCTATAGCCACCCATCTCAGTCAACGACTCTGGGTAGCTTATGGATAAAAAAATATTATAATTAAAACACTAAAGTATTTTAAAACAATCAAATGATAAAAAATAATAGAAACATACAAAATGAATCTACGTAGCAGCTGAGGTACTTGGCCAGTTTAGCTTTAGCAGTAAAGCCGGGAAAGGTGGCTCTTGGCTGGGCTTTGGAGCCTGGCCAGAAGAGGGTTGGGGTCATTCTGACCTCCGAAGGAGCAGAGGCCGCTGAAACCTACCCGGCTGGCCCTCTTTGGCCGATGGGATCCGCAGCATGCCCATTCTGCTGGTTAAGAGCTGGATGGGTAGCGAATCTTGGGAAAAGATGGTCCCAAGCCAGGTGGGTCTTTAGAACCAGTGGCAACCAGTGCTCTGAACTGCCCCCAGGCACAAACTGCTAATCCCTGCAGCTGGTCCAGAAGTGGGGTCACAGCTGCTACGTATCTCGTGCCGTTTACCACCCGTGTTCTAAACCAGGTGAAGTTTCCAAACGCCCTCCAGGGGCATCCCCACGTGGAGCATGTCACGCTAGTTTAAATGAGAGGTCACAAACGGTGTGAGTGACTGTGAGCAGGGCCTTCTGGGCCAAGAAGGTGCAGCACCCGGTGTGCCACCTGAAGGCGTGCCAAGGCTCTCAGCCATGACTGCCCCCTGCCCATTGAGTCTAGGGCGCTAGGAGGACCCCCGGGTTGCCCAATGGGTCCGTCTGGGGTCCTATGACCCCATCCAGAACTAAAGAGGGAAGCGCCTGGGTCTCTGGGAAGGCACAAAGCGGCTTCATTTCCCTAGGGCTGAGTGAGGTTAAATCACTCAGAAGAGCCTCGGTGGTGCAGTGGTTAAATGCAGCACTGCAGTCTCTGCTGACTTGTTCAGCAGGTTGTCAGATC
>JANHGC010002148.1:25896-37905 GCA_027560395.1 Boaedon fuliginosus | reverse complement strand
CAATGCTTGCTTCAGATGGCTTCCTTTCAGATTTCCTGGGGGTGGGGGTGGGGGGGACAGCGTGCCTAACAACTTCACGATCAAGTGCAAAATAGCTGAGGTGTTACAGTAGGGGAGATCATAGGCTCCGATTCTCAACTGAATGACTGAATAATTACAGAATATTTGCTCTGTCAATAACGAAGAGACTCTTGATACTACATACATCAATGCATGCAGCTGTAAACATTTCGGAGCGGTTCCAGGACATGTAAGGAGTACAGGGACCTGCCAAGTACGACTTGACCCGTCTGATCCCTATGTTTCTGCTTTGGGACGGGAAGGAAAACGTTGCGAGTGGCAATTCTGTTGGGATCCAGGATCTGCTCCGCTTGTGATTCTAAAAATACTCCAACGGGATCCGAGGATTCTTCAACACTCCGTCACTGTCCTCTTCAACATTCAGGTTTGTAGGAATGCTTGGAATTTTCTAGAAGGCCTGGGAATGGCCCTATTCTCAGTCCAATTCCTGTGTACAGGTGAATTTTCAAACCTCTTACCTGTGTCCTCCGGATTCCAGAGTGGTGAGAATACCTCCCGACACAATCCCTCAAAGGGTCAGCCAAGTTTGGTTTACCAAAGTAATGAGATCTTAGAGTGCTGAAGCATTAAGGACCAATATTAGAGTAGGGAAGCTACTTCAAATGTGATGGCCATGGCAAGGAAAAGGGGTTGGGAATAGTTTGGGGGAGGGCCAAAGTATTAATGATATCTTGTGCCCCTGGTGACCGCCTCTCACCCTCTCTCTCCAGAGGGTTAATGCAAATCCATTCCCAGTGTTCAAATAAGATTGAAACCTGATTTGTGTCAGACAGAAGAGTGTGTTCTAGAGCTTGTGCTTTTACACATCTACTTACTCATCTGCTTACCTTCTGCACCAACATGGGTTCAAGAGTTTAAGAGCAAGTACCAGTTTTAGCCTTCGGCTGCAAAGCGAAGCTCTTAGCCCAGATGCTCACATGGTGCATGGCTGCTAGAGCTGTAAAAATCATTAATTAGGGAGATATCGCTTCGCGGCTGTTAAAGCAGCATTTTCAAGTTTCTTGAGAGCTTTTAGGAATCCACTCATTAGAATGATTGTAACTGTTCGATCCATAGTTTTATTTCACAAGGCTGGTGCAAAAGCCTGAAAAAAATAAATCAGACTACTTTAGTGAATTACTGGGAGCTGCCATGCTTGCTCCGGTGGTCCCAAAAAAAGTTGCCTAAATAATTTCAGAAGAATGCATAAGAGTAATAGTTACTATAACATGGCATTATTTAATCACGGACTTTATTAATGCACGTCTAGTCTTTGCCACCCGGTTCCTCCTCTGAAGGGTTGGAGGCAGAGTAAGGGCAGGGAGAACGGGACGCAGTTCATTCCCTCCTTAGCGCATAGTTTGGCCATCAGAACAGAGTTACTGCATTTCCAGAGGTATTTCTCCCTGCAGCCTGAATTCATTCCCTCTTTTTTATGGCATTCAAAGATATGGAGGGGGCACATCTGGAGCCTTCCCTTTACCCTGACAGCCCTTCCATGGCCACGTTCGGTAGAGATGGTTGCGTGTCGTGACCCTTATCTCGAGAGCCATCCACACAGGTCCTCTAACAGTTCTCCCCGAATAAATCTGATGCGCCCTAGCATGCCTTTAATTCAACATGCTTTGAGCTGATTCCTCTTCCTGGGTTATCCGTTCATTCTCAGACATCAGTTGTTCCTAATTAGCTCATGACTCAAAAATCCTTTGACAAATTGTTTATAGGACTGAATTTCATGCTTTGAGTTGCTCACAGATAACTCGCTGTGACTCCTGCTACAAGTGTTAGTTATTTGTGGTAAGTGGCTGGTTTCAAAAAAGAAAAAAAAAAGAGAGAGAAAAGAACCCCTTTCCTGTGGTTTTATAGATTCAATATATATCAGTTGATAGGATTTTGGAGGTGCTTGAATAGTTCGTATGCTCTCCAAAGAATTGATGAACAAAGTTATCCTCATAATTTATAAATTACAGGATATGAAAATGTTTGAAGGTCAACTGCTACCAATTCTCAGTGTGGCCTTCCTAATTTCGGCTTTTTAGATGGCAAAAGTCTCCAAGCCTTTTCAAAACAAGGGAAATGCAAACTGCTGCTTTTACTGTTCTTGTAAATATGGGAGATAATTTCTTGAGCCCAAGGACGAACGCTTGGGGTTGGATTTCTAAGATGTTGTGTTCCCTGTTTTGTGCTATGATTTAGGTTTTAAATACAAATTCACGAAAAAAGAAGGAGAGAGAGATTTCAACGAATATTATTTTTCAGGGTGTATGAATTGAAAAGGAACATTTTAATTTACATCAGGGCTGCCACCTTCCCAGTCTCTGGGCCGGATGCGTCACACGCTGGCCACGCCCACACCGGTTTAGCGAAGGAGGGAAAAGTCGTGATACGTCGCGTGACACTGCAGTGACGACGTGGGTTTGATGCCCCTCATTTACATTCCTAAGAAAGATGCATTAAATAATTAATGCCCCCGTGCTAAGGCCTTCTCTGTGCCGGAGCCGACCCTCTGGAACCAACTCCCAGTAGAGATCAGGACCACCCCTACCTTGCTGGCCTTCCATAAAGCCGCTAAGACCTGGCTCTGGCGGAAGGCCTGGAATTAATGTACCCTCCTCCTTGGTTGATAGTTGACTGCGCGATTGTTTAGTCTTGTTTTAAACTGTTATCACTGTATTTTTATTGTTGTGAGCCGCCTTGAGTTCCCCTTGACTGGGGAAATGAGGCGGGGTATAAATCCAAACAAACAAACAAACAAACAAACAAACAAACAAATAATTATATCGGGGTGGGTGCCAAAAATTTTAGCAACTGTTTCTCTGCCTGGTTGCTGGGTGGGCGGGGCCAGCCAGGGGTGGGATTTACGGGTTCGCCGAACTGGGCCGGCTCTTAGCTGAAGGATCGGCCGAACCGTGCAAACCTGTAGCAGCCCATCCAGAGTTCCATTTAGATGACAAGGAAAAGGGATAGGAATTACGGATAAAAGACCAGCATTTCAATGGAACATTTCCAGAGGGAATCCTAGAAAGGGAAGTTATTGATGCCAATCCCAGCCATTTCAGAGGGATTCCAGGTCTGCCAGATGTTACTCTGAGTTTTTACTTTGGGACTATGGGTGAGCAGTCGGTGCTTCCCGGTATGCTCCCCCGCTCCGCAATCAAGTGGCATTCTGCGGTAAGGTTGCCTATCATTTTTAGGTGCGGAGAAACAAACCTATTAACTTTGTTTACAAAAAAAAAAAGAAAGGGAAAAGAGATCTTCCTCCCAGTTTCTTCATCTTATATGTATCTGCTTGGCTGTTCCTCAAGGGACGGTTGTTCCGCTACAGGTTTCCTTCAAATAACACAGTATGTCTATTTCCCTTCTTGGAAATCTCATCTCCCTTTCAGCTAGGTATTTAAGCATCTTCTTGGGGGGGAGAGAGAGAGAGAGGAAATTTTCCTGAGAAAATTAAATGCTACGGCTCCATTGCTATTATGGAGGCAAAGTTCACCTCCAACGTGACTCAGTTTCCCAGGCGATCTCATAAAAGCGTAATTAACCTTACGGCGCTGGAGAAGGGAGATTTAAATGTAGGCTGTTCCCCATGAAGCCCTGGAGGGATCTTTCGACCCATGGCCAGGGTAATGGGGGGGGGGCACATTAAAGCACTTTTGAGTCACCTTCCCAGTGGCAGTTATGCTTTTATGATCCGAAGGCAGCAGAACACAAGGTAGTAAAAAGCTGAAGTGACTTAATAAAAATATCTTCCTTACATCTTCCCAGAGCTGTAATGTCTTTTCTAATCCACATCCCGGAAGTAGAAAATCTACTGGGGTTTTAAAACTCCTGGAAACGTGGGTTAATACTAGCATGAAACGGCACACCGTTTTCTTCTGGTTCAGGCGGAGGCGCATGGAAACTGCGTCTCTCTCTTCCAAAACCAGGAGCACCGACAGGTAGCCGGGAGCCATCCTCTCACTTTCCCCCACAACCCTGTGGGCTGAACACGGTTGCTCAGACGCCTCTCGCCAAGGGGGTCCGGGACACAGCATGAAAACCACAGACCAACTTGGCTGGAGCCCAGCAGGAAATCAGGGGCGAAAGGCGGCCTCGCCCCCTGAAGACTTTCATGGCTAACCCTGGGAGAGACTTTAGGGGGGAAGAACAACAGCCAGGGTTTGGCCTGGAAGGAAGTTAAAATTGCAAAAAAAGGTGTCTGTTTTTTGCCTTGGATGAGACTTCTGTAGTAAATTTGCATTTTCTTTTTAAAAAAAGGTGGACCATGTTTTCCCTGTAAAGCAGCAGCCTCCAAACATTTCAGCTCATTGACCCCTTTGTGAAATTTGAGATTGTTCATCTACACCCCCCTGCAAACATTTACCTGAAGTATTTAATAAATTCTTCTTTGACCAATAATACTACTGATAGTACTCCTGCTACCACTAATAAAAATGATGGATAATTCCATGGCTTCTTGAGAGTCAATATGGACTGACCACTTTGGGAAACCATGCTCTAAAGAATATTTTTACCTGATAATAGAAAAGGTTTATTTATTTACGCCTTTTTAAAATAAATAAATAAACAAAATGTTATTTTAAGTTTACAATTGCATTTGATTCCTCCTTCCCTCCTGGGAAGACATACTTAGAAATAAGTCATACTGAAAACCAAATAAGCAAGTAGATTATTATTATGTTGGGTGTCAATCCTATGCACTCTTGTATGGGATGAAATCCCATTAAAACACGACCTTAATTTTGAAAGAAACATGTAAAGGAATGTATTTACTTATCATTACATCTTGGCTTAGAGCAGGGGCCCCCAGCCAGGCCTCCAAGTGGCAAAAGTTGGGGATCAGGAGCCCCCAACCTCCAGGCTGTGGCCTATTCGCAGCTGGGCCACAGGCCGGCACACCATGTGCATACAGCTAAACTTGAGCGAGCACCAGGCACGTACACACACAAGCGTGCACTGCTGGACTCATGCAAACAGCAGGCTGGCATGCATGTGCATGTGCGTGCAGCTCAACTTTCAGTTGAACTGCGTGTCATGCGTGTGTGCGCCGGCCTGTAGCTTGCACAAACCGAGCTGCATGCACCAGGGCACCGTTTGTGTGAATTGAGCTGCATGCAAGCTTGGCCCTGTGGTGAGGCTGTCCCCATCCTCCTGACTTTCCTCAAGAGCCAGTTAGTTTGGGACCCCTGTGGGGGGGCACACATTGGAGGTGGTTGATTAACTAATAGCAGCTCCCCCTCCCCTCTCTGTACATTCAAATCCTTTCTTCCCCATCCATTAGTTTTAATTATAATTTGTATTTTATTGTGATTTAAAAAAAAACATTTGTATATATGTTTGGGGTTTTGTGTTGATGTTGTAAGCTTAACCTTGCAGCAACATGGGCAGCAAATAAATTTAATAAATAATTTAATAAATAGAATAAAATTAAGACACCGAGTAGAGATTTCCTGGAGAAAAGTGATGTGGTCATACTTATTTATTTAATTGACAATGTTTATAATCCACTCCAATCTGTGGTTAGCTAAGAAACCATGTTAATGTTGTGGAAAATTATATGCATCTAAGAAAAAGGAACAAACAAAATATATATATATATAAGCTGAAACCATTCCGGGAGCAAATCATACTCAGTCTGCTGGAACATTTTATCGATCTCCCTAGTTTTTCTAAGCAAAGGGGGGGTCATCGACAGGGAGAGTAATCCCGAGGGTGGGGCTACTACTGAGAAATGCGATCACTCAGTCCCTCTCCAAAAAGCTTCCTCGGTGCTTGGTCACCGATTCCAGATTCATGTTACTCAATTTAAACAACCGCAACAGTCAGATGGTGTGATGCTGCCATGCTCCTCAGCTAAACATGTATTGCAGCTTAATAACAAAGAGATCTGCGTGTGGGGAAGCAAAGGCCTCTTGTTAACAAGGCTAAGGTGGGCAGCGGCCTCTGGAGTGGGGGCTCTGAAGTCTAAGATGGCGGAGGTCTCGTCCGCACCCTGACAGGGGTATCCGGGCGAGCTGATGCCCGCCGAGTGCAGAAGGAATCGCACAGCCCAGATTGAGAACAGGGCTGTAAACTTTTAAAAACCTAATTGAAGTAAATATGTTGAAATGATTAAAAGGCACACACCGTTTTTCAAGATAAAAGTTTATTATAGTTTTAAGAGGAAGCTCTTTAATTTGAAATGGAAAGTTTATGAAGCTACAGGATAAACCTCAGCTAGCAAAAAAAAAAAAATAACAGTTTTCAGATGTTGCAAATAGCAGTTGTTAACCCCAAATGATCCTGCCACAACACTATTTCCCTCTGTCCGTGACACGGGAAGGTTGTACACCCACAGCGCTGCGTGGAAGTGGCAGGGACGCCCTTGCCCATCAGGGTCACCCGTGAAATAACCCTTGGCCTGATCTGTCGTGCTGAAGCAGAAGGTTTAATCAAAGGGAAACTTGTGATATGTGGGACGACCTTGAAGCAGACCCTCTACGTCAGCCTTTTTTTGGAGAGGGCTGTTCTGAGATCCCAAAATTTAGGATCGGTGTAAGTTAAGACTGAAGCATAGATTGGGCGGAGCATAGGAACCCCCACCGTTTGGAAGTGGGGAATGGGTTAAGGGTAAGTTAACAAAAATGCAGGTATCATTGAGTTGGGAGGGGGGGATTTCTCCTCTTTGTGCCCATGCCATTTCCCCCAAATTAAAATTGCCCCAAAGCTGCTGTTTACCACAGAAAAGAAAACATATCAAGTTCATGCCCCTTCCCGTAGGATTTACCCGTAGGCCGAGACATCTTTGAGGCTGGGATGATTATCTGCAGAGGTACTTAGCGATATTATAGATATTCTAGACTGAATCTGTTCCTAAATGCCTCTCAGGTCAGCTGCACCAATTCTTAGAACAATAGTCAAGAGGTCCCACTTATTGAACATTTCTTCTCAAAAGAGTTAATTCTGGATGCTTGAATTCCTTGAGATTGGGAAAGAATGCCGATAGGTTACAATTCTCCATTATGCTAACTGAGCGAAACAAGAGCATTAAACCAGGAATTCACCATGTCAGAAGTTATTCCTGTCCTGCTTATTGAAAAGTTTACCAAAAACATGATACCTATTTGAAAGGATTGTACAATGGTGCCACCTATCATACATATGGAAGGGGGGTTATCACTTATTTCAACAGAATCCCACATAAATACCTTTCTAAGTGTGCTAACACAATGGGTTTCGGACATTTTAATTCTAGGGCCATTTTATATCCTTAAAAATAGATTAAGGACCCCAAAGAGCTTTGATTTATGTGGGTTATATTATATCTATTGATATGCAGTTTTAGAAATTAAATCTGAGGAATGTTAACATATTCAGTTTATATATATATATATTATTTATTAGACTTTGTGGATCCTTTGAAAGTGCCCAGGCCACACTTGAGATCTGCCGTAAGACCTTCAAGGCAACATTTCTAGACATTTTACAAAATAGAAAGATTGCTAGAACTATTCGCGGTAGGAATGCAAATCTCTTTTGATTGCAGGTAAGAAAGTTACATGTTTAAATATTTCCCCACCTTCGAAAAAAAAAAATATATATAAAAAATTCCCAAACATAAAAACTTTAGGGGCGGCTGGGTAGAAAAACCGTGTGGATCTGCGGTGTGGAATGAGGGATCGGTTTCTTTGCTTTCAGACGCTCCGTTCGCCCTGTTGGAATCTGAAATGTTTATGCCACCTTCTGAATGCACCGGCCCCCTGTTAGTGTGTTTTGTGTGGTATACACATGTGGATTTTCATCTGTTTAACAAGCTGGAAGCTTATCTCCATTGGTAGAGCTCTCTTCTGTTAAAATATCAAGTGCAAAAAAAAAATCCTGCCTATTCCCAGAGGAACGGATCAGGGGTCCCCCAGAGGAATGAATGGCTGAGCCATAGAAAGGGGTTTCCAGTAATGCAGGAGTTGGTGCACACAAATTGAAGCCTGGCTTCCCAAGCCCAACCGGGTTGGCAGAGACTTTACCAACAAACACACTCGTGTGAACAAATGGGACCATGCCACACGTCTTCTTTTCATTCAACTTACGGACTAGTCGTATCTGGGTGAATTGCCACTGAATTATAACGATACGGAGTGGTTCTGCCTGCTTGTGTGGCCGAGGCTATCAGTGAAAATTTAGGGAAGCCTAGAAGAATGTGCTTTTGTTCACAATCACAACCGCAACAAGCTGGATGGCAATCCCTCGTGTTTACTCCCGTCGGCGCAATCCGATAGCATTGAATCAAAGCGGCCTAAACAGAGAGCCATTGAACCCTTCACAATAGCGTCAACGTGGCTCTGACGGAGCCCAACGTGGATTCCTCGGCGCAGACAACATGTCGCGACCCTTAATTTGTTTGTGAGATCCCGAATGTGAAATTTTCAACAATGGCAATTTTCCCTCACGGCAGAATAAGAGCAAAAGCACTGCAAAGTTAACATTTAATCTAGAAATTGTGTTTGGTTCCCTCTCCAATTAAAGCCGTGATTTGAGGCATTTTGGCTGAGCCACACATTAGTCGGGAGGTTCAGAAGCTGAGCGGGGATCGGCCTTAGTTGTCCTCCAACCGAGAACACCCACCGGCTGCTCCTTGCGCCACTTCTCTGGCTTTGGAGGAAATCTGCCAAACTCCGGAGATTTGGGGGTTCGCTGGCTGCCCTGCTGGTTGGCCTCTCCCTCCCTCCGTGCCTGGCATGGTTTCGTCTTGCAAATAATAACAACAATCTTTAGAAAGATCAACATTCGAAATACGTCCAAGTTTTAACAAAGGAGAAACGGTGGTTGATTACCAGCAGGATGAAACTCCCCTCTTGCCTCCCAAGTTCAAAAGATCTAAAGAGGCTCAGAAAGTGGCTTGTTTAGGGCAGCCTCTCGCTCCAATACTCAGGAGCCCTTAACATAAAGCCCAGGCAGTGGATTTGTCTTCCATACTGAAGCAACCAGCAGGATTCTGCTGATGTCACTGTAATACCTGACTTCAAATCCCAGCACAGCCAAAAAACCCCTATCCGATTATGTCATGTAAAATTACATTCCTGGCTCTGCCCCCAGATGTGCCACTAGGTGGCAGAAGCTACCAGCTGCTGCACCTGGGCACCTGTAGGGGGAGATGTTGCACCCCAGTATATAAGGGCACGCTCGTTCCACATGTGCTCACTTCTCCTGGATTACTTACCTGTGCACAGATGTACTCTCCCAGGAGACCAAGTCTATCTTTGGAATACCTAATAAAGACTGTACCTGATTCACCAAGAATCCTATGCCATGTTGGCTTCTTCCTCAGGTCCTGACCTCTATCCCAATACATGACAGGCTAGTTTAGGATGTAAAGGTGCCTCAGGTAAAGCTGCCTCTTGAAATGGGCTGAGAGAAACTTTGTCACTGCCGATGGTGCCACGGTCATTCTCCCTCTATTGGCAGGCTCTTGTCCTTCGTGGTTTTCTCCAGTTCCTTCTCTTCTGAGCTGCCGTCTCCAAGTTCTGCCACATTCCCCATACCTTTTTTCTTGTCTTTCTTACAGACAACTATTAAGTCTGGGACGTGGAGTGGCAGCGGCTTGTCTGTTTGAAGTCTAAGGTTCCAGAGCATTTAACTTCTTCGTTTTCTGCTATTTGGTCTATTTGGTGATCCAACCAGTTCTTGTTTGCAGGCAAATATGCAGGAACATTGTATATTGCTACGATATGGGTGCCTACGCAGAGCACGGGAAGCTCCCTGGCGGAGACCGCGCGCAAAGATGCCTGAATGGACGAATCCGTGGCTCGACCAACGACGTTAGAATCGGAAGGATGGAGTTACATCCGTTGATCTTGCTCCTTCCATCACTCTTCGATGGCAGGACACATAAATAAGGCGGAGTCTTGTCTTCCCAACAAACGTGTGAGTAAATTTCAAAACAGACCAAGTCTAAGAGGTCTTGGCAAGTACACATGTGTGTGTGCGCTTGTGTGTAGACATGTGCTCTCTCTCTCTCTCTCTCTCTCTCACACACACACACACACACTGAGACACACTGATCCTTGGCAGAAAACCTAGATTTTCTACCTACCCTACATGATCCGAACCATAATCTCATTAAGAAATCGTTGGCTACGTAGAGGGGGAAATTTGAGACGTCAAGAAACATTGGATGTGAAAGAGACTTCAGGCTTTTGTGTCGGGAGCCTTTTGTGTTTCCAGCTTACACGATGAGCATGGATGATTTTGATTAACTGTACGGGAGAGAGAGGGAGAGAGAGAGAGGGGGGGGAACCCATCACAACCTGGGTAGCACATTCTCCGTCTGGGCAGCTCTGCCTGAGCTGCCTAATGCAGTTTTCTGTGCATGTAATTTTATATAATCTGATCGCTCTGCGTGCTTTTCAGAAACACGGCTGACACGGGGTTCATGTTGGAGGAAAGTTCTGGTCTGCCACAAATCAGGGCGTGTGACTGAAGCAGGGCTACTGACCGTGTGGCGAAGAAGGTGGCGGGGCAAGGGATCTCCCCCTCCCCAGCCTGCAAACCCCCTTCCTTCCATTAGCCAGTAAACCCGATTATCACCTTACGGTTATTTTGCAACAGGCTAAGATATTTTTTATTTGGAAGGAGAACCTAGCGTTCCAGATATAGTTTTGTTAGCAATTAGGGTAAAGTATAGTTTATTTTAGAAAACGGGGAGGGCGGTTTGGAAGAAGCTGTTCTTTTCCTTTGTTGAACCCCCTCCTCCCGTCCCACGCCAAGTTTCAAACCCTGTTGGGGTAGTGACATCATCCCATGCATTGTTGCCTGACGCTGCCGGTGGAAGTCAGCCAAGGACGCTGAACGGAGGGGAGGAAAGAGCCCGTCTGCTCAGTGAGGCTCTCCAGAGCTTGCTTCATCATACCTCCTGCCTCCATCATCCACACCTTGCTGGCGCTGGCCTCCTCCCTCTCCACCTTTGACAGAACCAAACTCTCCAATCCGAATAGGTTATTTGCTCCTAGGCACGGGGGACGTGCCCCCAGGCACCCTGGGGAGCCTGACTGGAGGGAAGCTTTCAGAAATGCCGACTGCGCAACCTCCTTTCCTTAGAGCCACAACGTGTAAACAATCGGGCAAAGCAGGATGCCAGATACACCAGTGATCTCAACTCATAGCCGCAGTTCAAACCCCAAATCCTCAGTTCAAAGAAGGGTATGCAGCTCTTGGTCTCAGCTCTACAAGCTCTCTGCCCAAGTTTTCTTCTAATGCCTCAAGAGGCCAGATGGTTCCATGACTCTTCTGCGGCCAGCTCCGTTCCAAGCAACGGGACGATAACTGTCTTCTCAATATTCCACAGCTTTGCAACCTTCACCTTTCCAGGACATTTCGCTTCTCATCCGAGGAGGCTTCTTCTGTTCTGAATGAATGGGGACGAATGGGAGGATTTATACCCCTTGCAGACAGCCATCGTTAGAGCGCTTGCAAGGCCTGCAAGGAATAGGAATCCTTCCCTTCGCTGCCATTCCTTCAGAACGGAAGAAGCTTCTCGGGTGAGAAGTGAAATGTCTTCGAGCAAAAACAAAGGCCAGCTGCCTTTTTGAAAAGAAAAAAAAAGCCCCTTTGGGAAAACCCAACTGTTAAATTAGGAGAGAGTGGTCCAACTCAGACTGCAATCCAGACGCAAGAGGAGAGGGAGGATTGAGAAAGAGAAACTCATAGTTGGGGCTGAGACATTTCCGCGAGAGGCTGGTTCTCCTGCTTGGCGACCTGTGGCCCCCCTCACAAAGGGGCCTGGCAGGGCTCCTCTCCCACTCGGACCGGCTGAGTCCCTCTGATCCAAACTGATCTTCCCCTGAGGTTGGATCCTTCCTTCTCCTGCCTTCGTGTCAGACTGCAAGAGGAGCAACGCTGTCTGGCTCTTTTGGATTGTTAATCTCACCCCTTTTAAAACGCGCTTGGCAGCTGACAAGGACAATGTTCAGAGCGCCC
>JANHGC010002145.1:139089-155688 GCA_027560395.1 Boaedon fuliginosus | reverse complement strand
GTCCATCTCTTTCTGTATTCATGGTTCAATTTTGGTGTTCATTTGGGGAGTAGAAGGAAAGATGAATGTATGAATGATGGGGATCCCCCCCTCCAAATGTTGGAGTTCTAAATTATTGTGTTTCTAGTGTATTGTGTGTCCAAGTATCAGGGACTTTTTAGTAGCGTTCCTATCTGGATAGTACCAGTAGCAAGTTCAATTGCTTAGAGGGATAGACTTCTTGTTGAACTTCTGCCTAATTATGTGATGATGGATACTATCACATTTTTTCATTTTCATTAACATGATAAAGATATTTTATGTGAGAGAGCCAGAGAATGTTTACATAGTGATAGAGTTAGCAAATGACATTTGTAGACTATGTACCTGTTGGATGAATTACTGGCAGGACAAAAGGAGAAAGGGGATTGATGTTTTAATCTGAACATTGCTCAGAAAGGGGAGTAAAGTATTTAAATGTTGTTCTTCCGAAAGCAAGAATAAGAATCTAAAACTCAATAGTTGCAGTAAGGTTCAATTTAGTACATTTTTCTTAGAAATAAAGCTTGGTGTCAGGGATGGGCTTGTTCATAGATAATTCTGTTTTCTTACTATAGAATAAGTTGTATTTGATCTAGTAATAGCAATAGCACTTAGACTTATATACCACTTCACAGTGCTTTACAGCACTTTCTAAGTGGTTTTACAGAGATGGCATATTGCCCTCAATAATCGGGTCCTCATTTTACCGATGTCAGAAGGATGGAAGGCTGAGTCAACCTTGAGTTGGTGAGAATCAAACAGTCAAACTGCAGCAGCCAGGAGTCAGGAGAAGTAGCCTGCAATACTGCACTCTAACCACTGCACCACCACGACAATAATGACTGGCAAAACATTTCAATTAACTCTGGAAATTTTGATAGGATCTAAAATGCATACATTTATATTTGCCAGAGACTTTATCCTAGTATGGGCCAAATTTGGAGTTCATAAGGATTGTCTCTATGCATTGGCCACAATTATAGTCTAGACAATGTTTAGTTTGATGCAATGCCCAGATATTGTAGCAGAGCCCTTCTGATATTTTCTACAGAAGATATAATTGACCATTCATAATTCAGAAGTTATAGCATAATTTTTAGTCTTCCTTGGTTGGTGTTATCTTTTTTTCCCCAAATTTCAATCAACTCATCCATCAAAATTTAGTAGGAGAGGACATCAAAGTGTCTTTCTAGAAACTGAACATTCAGTCAAAATTCCAGTTAAGATTCAATATAGCAATTTCCACAGTGTTCTATATAAATTTTCTGTAGTGTCTTTTACCTTCAAACAGGCCATCTTTCAGTCAGCAAGAACCTGCCTTACTATGGAGTAAGTCTAAATAACAAAACACAGTGATTTCTACCTGCTTATAACGTTGATGCTACAGATGGTCTGGAAATTTTGGGATTCTCTCAACCGTGCATAAGTGGACAAACAAGTGGGAGGAGATTTAAAAGGCACCTCTACTTATGCTTCTAATTGTTGTATACTGAATCTTCCAACTGAGGATAGATACAATTATCAACCCTTGACTGCTTATTACCTTGAAACATCTAGAAAATTATTGATAGACTCTGTATGGAGGTAGATCAATCAGTTGTGTCCTGTATGGCTGCTGTTTTCATCTAGGAATTTAATGATACAAATATTAATTACTTAAACTTGTTCTTCTATGGAAAATGACAGTAACAGTAATGTAAAAGTGCAACTCCTGGTGACTTTGTGGTAATGTCCATGTTTTGCTTTGTTTTGGCAACAATATATATGTGGTCTACCATTGTACCTTCTACGTATTTTTTATTTTATTTTCCAGTTTAACCTGTAAACCAGGAATTTTCTGGATCTGGATAACTAGATCTCTTTTAGTTTTTTGAGATCAACCATTGTCACCTTAGTGCTGCCACTAGCTAATTGTTCAGAATTACCTCCAGTATTATGATTAGTAATTACATTGGTAACTGTTGGAGATATGAGGGCCAATTATTTAATATCCTAGTAGCCCTTCCCATTTATAGCCTTTCCTTCATCTTTTAGTCAAGTTAGTATTCTTGTTATCATCCAGAGGTCTTGGACTTCCATCATCTGCCATCAACTTTGTAAGTAGCAAGACTTCATGAAAGTAGTAGTTTTAGATTTCTGGGCAACTTCATATTGCTTGTCCCTTTTCTGGATATATGATTTTTAGGAGCTCAACTCTAGACATTTTCAAAAATCTGTATATCTAGGAAATAGAACCAGTGGAAAGGACCACAGAAAGTCAACAGTCCTAATTCTGAATTCAGCATGTGTCCATTATACATACTGTAATTATTATATTGTACGTAAGGGTGTGTGTGTTATGTTTTGAACAGCATATACATTGGCCCCATGTCCTATTTCAATAAATCAAATAGGTATGTTGAATAAAGCCCATACATAATCAATAATATATAGGTTAGAACTGAATACATGCATTGATTGAACTAAAAGACCAAATCAATGGGGGGGGGAAGATGTTGAGGATTCTGGGTACAGTTTTTTTCTTGTGCTTTAAAATCAGCTTCATATTTATTCTATGATAAAAGAAGATGACTTCAAATTGTTTTGAAGATTAAATGGATATATTTCGTATATTTTCAGATATGCACTTTTTTATGCATAAAATGAAGTCTTCAAAAAACTATATTTAATTTAATCATTCAGATCATAAATCTGAATCAAACCAACTCAATTATTTGAATCAAATCAAACTAAACTGAAAATTCATTTGGATCTTGCCTGATTTGCATAACCATAATATATATAATAGCTAAGATTGAATATTACTTCCAATCTATTTCAGTTTTGCATATTTTAATTATAAATCCAATTACTTTTCATATTTATATTTATTTTATTTTTATATACAATTTTCCATAAAATGCAATTTCATTTCCCCCCCTTTTTATTGCCCTGGTTTTGAATTGAAAACTCTGTAACACCATTCAGAAAAGGCTAGAATCCAAAAAATATGACTACACTGTGGTCCATTTACTAGTGCAGTATGTATGAATTAGGTCAACTCAAGTAAAAAACATGGATCAAGAAAAATCTGTTCATACACCCATATCACATTAAAATAGTTTTCACCTTCCTTTCCAGCAAGTATGATTACCAATACCAAAGTATCTCTTGGTCTCTCGTTACAAAAGCAAACTCTCTTTTTTCTGTTACCATTTTTTTCTAATCGTTAAAACTGTACATCGTAAGAATTTTTTTTTTACTTTTTCACACAAAACGCCTATAAGGGTTTTCCAGTCAGCAATAAATGTTGATACTGTCTTTTCCCTAATTAAGGAAATAAATTTCATCATGTCTGCAAACTCCATAATATCCACCAGCCATTCCTCCATTGTGGCTAATGTCAGAGCCTAAAAATCTCCCCATCGCGCTTGCGAGCAACCTCGGTTTCTCCCACTGCCAATCCTTTCCCCAAAGGTCTGTTTTCATTTCAGGTCTTAGTGTCGTGATCGCCGCTGTTTGATGAATCAGCGTTCTTGTTAACAAGAAGAGCCGGGCTATCATCTAATGAAAATACTCTGTATTTTATGACTCCCTAGACTGTACTTCTGCATATTAAAATAGAATTTCAATCTCAGGGTTAGAAATAAAATCAAACTTAGCATCTGCGAGTTGAAAAGAACTGATAGAAAGTGCTATTCATTGAATTTTTAACTATTTCTTTTAGGGCGCGGAAGAAAGGGTAGAAGGCTTTCCATGAAAGGATTTTTAAAATGCTTGCAAATTAGAAATAGTAATCACCATGGTAGCTCATGGTTTGTTTCATTACAGCAAACAGAGGAAAATACCCCTAATGGACCCATTTACTTTTAAAAATCACAATGTTTATGAGGAAAGCTGCTTTACTCATTATGGATTTCAGGAATATAAAATGTATATACCTACTAAAAAAGTGATAATTGCAGGATGTGTATTACAGAAGTATACTGCTCTCACAATGACTGAAGTTCTCTGGTTAAAGATACGCACAATGGCAACCATGAATTCCTTTCAGCATAAATTTTACTAATGTATTTATTCTTAGACAGATTCATTACTATTAAAAAAGACCCAATATTCTCCCACTGGTAAGAGGTAACTCCAGTGTGGGCCTTATACAGTGGTGGGATGCAAACACGTTTGCTACCAGTTCTGTGGGCATGGCTTGGTGGGCGTGGCTATGTGGTCAGCCAATCAGAGGTGGTATTTGCCGGTTCTCTGAACCAATCAGAATTATCGCTACCGGTTCTCCCGAACCTGTCAGAACTGTCTGAATACCACTTCTGGCCTTATACGAGATACTGATGGTGGATTCATTTTGCCTCTATATGAGCCCCCATCCTTTCTGCAGAACACTGATAGCTATTTCTTCAGCTCAGTTTTGCCCATCATACAAAAATAGCTACCCCCCATTCCAGTGGCTGTTGGGAGAGAGGGAGGGAGGGAGAGAAATGCTTTGTTGAATTCCTAAGAGAGAAGTGGACTTGCACTAATGCAAGAAGGAACTTGGACCTTCTATATGTCATGAATCCCAAATTTCTTGCAGTTTGTGTGAAAGGGGACAAGGAGCTCTAGAAGCCAGGAAGCCAATGAGATAGATTAAAAATAGCAAAGGTAAAAATAGGTAAAGATATTTGTATCCTCTGCTAAATAAGAGAGGACAGTCGTTGTGGGGAAGCAAGAGAGAGGACATTCAAGCAACTGATGTTAACATGGGGGAGAGAAGATACCAACAACCCAGCAATTTGAGATTTGCATTCAGTCACATATAGAATTCAATAGATACCCAGTGATGATCAATGGGCGATGGCCAAGATGAACTTTCCCCATGTAGTAAAAAAAAATTGTGTTTGCATCTAGCCATTTGCCATTTTATGAATCTGGCTAAAATTTACAGTAGTAACAAAAAGTTTCACATGTGATTGAAATATATTAGGTGATTCAGAGATTACCAATAAATTAAGGAGAGCCTTAGTTGTGCAGTCTAAAAAAAGGCAGGCTGTAGGCTTGCTTATTTATTTATTTCTGTCCCATCTTTCCTCCATCAGAAAATCTAGGAAACCTGACTTTTCACAATTGTGCATTTTTTTCTGTATAATAACACTGCTGGTTCATCATCACCCATATCATCACATAGGAATTTGAACCTGGTTATCGAGTGTTCTAGTTAGAGAGTATAAATGATGCAATTAATAATTGATTAATAATGTATTCCTAAATGCTTTTCATTCCAATCAGTGTCAGCCAGCACAAGTGACTGTTGTAGGCTTGCACCACATAACTCAACCTAGCATCTAGGTAACACATTTTAAAAGATTTAAAGAGAACATAGAAATTAACACAAACTAATGCGAAATGAAGAAAATAAAAGACAAAAATGAATAAAAAGAAATAGAAAGACGAATCTTGCAACTTCTTTTGCAACAATTACAGTTATACTTACTGTATTATCTCTTGCTCTGTGAGTACAATAAAAAACCCACTTTTTTCTGTTATCTTTTTTTTTCTAATCATCAAAACTGTAAGTTATAAGTGCATTTTTTCTGTTTCATACAAAAAGTCTATACAGGAGTTTCCAGTCACCTTAAATGTAAATACTATTTTTTCTCTAACCAAGAAGTTAGTTAAGCCATCTCTGCAAATTCCATCATCTTCACCATTTCTCTATAATGGAGGAGCTGTCAAACTTTTTCACTTTCAATATCTCCACTGAAGATTTTCAACAAATCTCCAAATCCTTCAGAATTTTCTTTAGCATTGTTGTTAAATTTATATTTCTATAACCAAATGCAACGATACCTTGAATTAGTGGCTGCTAGTGATTCTTCCAGATATTAAGATGGAGAGCATGGATGCCCACAGCAGATGGAGTGAAGGATAACAAAGGTGGAATTATCACACTAAATCACTCCTCTGAAACTACATTGTTTCAAGCTCATGTCACACAAGGTTAAAAAAAATAGCATTACTGAAAGAAATCACTGCAGACAGTTGTGACACAGCATTGCAGCATTCAGTTTATAATTCCACACGTTTTTCAAATGGACTGTAGAAGAGTCTAGGAAAAACATGCAGAGATATACAACCCTCTGTCACCTTCATAAAACAATGCCGTTGCTACTTGACCAGATTGTCAAACAGAGTTGAGTTGAGGTCTTTTGAGCTGCGCATTTTAAAATTCTTTGGAGGCATAGCCGGGAGACGGCTGATGGTTGGTGGTTTTGTGAAGTCACTGGAGTGAGTAGAGGAACCCAATTTTTTCAGCCCATTTTCTGCAGGAGGAGGTCTATTACAAGCATTCCAAATGCTGAAGGCCTGGACAGATCAGCACAGATTAGATTTGAATTGGAGATGCAAGATTCAATGAGCAAATTATTTGATCTGAGGTTGAACTTCAAGATTTAAGGACAACCTAATTTAATATGAGCTGCTTTTAGAGACAGTCTCCCAAGAATTTTTTTTTTCCTATATGGGGAAAGATCTCATAAGCTGCTTCATTTTCTGGCATTCAACCGGATACTCTCAATATTTGTATGGGTTTTGCTCCTCCCTCCCTCCCTCCTTCCCTCTGTTCCTCTGTGGCAGAAAATGTTCTTTTCTAAATTAAAAATACAAACTTTCAAAAAATATCTCCTTTAAAAAATAAATCATCTACTTTTTCATTTGCTTCTTTAGGGGACTGGTTTTGTAGAGTACTAAAGAATAACTCATTAGGGTAGTATCTCTAAACCAGGAAAAGGCCATTTACTTGTGCAATAGATGTAGTTGTACAAAGGTCTTCCTAAACCTAACTATTACTTGCTCTTCAAGCAGGATCTGGGAGTACACAAAGACCCTCAATTTATGAACTACTTACCGTATTTTTTGGAGTATAAGACGCACCGAAGTATAAGACGCACATTAGTTTTTGGGGACCAAAACAAGAGAAAAAAATCTTGGTGATTCACTTGCTTTCATTCATGCTCTCATTTGTGCCACTCTCTCTCTCTCTCTGTGTGTCTCTTTCTGTCTATCACTCACTCTTTTTCTCTCTCCCTGTGTCTGTCTGTCTCTCCCTCTCTCTCCCTCTCTCTCTCTATCTTCTGGAGGTGGGGGACATGAAAAACAGGTCCATTTTTTTGCCTCCTGGGGCATCTGCATACCTGGGAACTCAGTCTCCCACCAGAAGCATTCTAGAGGCAAAAATGGCTCTTTTCTTTTTTTTTTGCCAAAAACGGCCATTTTGTCTGGTTTTTTGCCTCTGGGTGCGGGGAGGAGTGAACAGCAGGGCATGCAGAGGCAAAAAAGGGGGCAAAACAGGTCATTTTGAGGCAAGAACAAGCCGTTTTTAACCAAAAACGGGGCATTTTCACTCATTTTCTTTGCTTCCTGGGTCATCTGCATGCCCTGCTATTCACTCCCCCCCACCCCACCCCCAGAGGCGAAAAAATGGATGAAAATGGCCGTTTTTGTCAAAAAAACAAGCCATTTTTGGCCTCTAGAATGCTTCTGGGGGAGGGGGAGTGAATTCCCAGGGCGTGCAGATGCCCCAGGAGGAAAAATAAACGAGTGAAAATGGCCCGGTTTTTGGCCTCCTGAGGCCTCCGTAGCTCGCATTTTCGGCCTCCCATACTCAGCATTCGGAGTATAAGACGCACCCAGGTTTTCACCCTCTATTAGGGAGGAAAAATGTGCGTCTTATACCCTGAAAAATACGGTATTTATTTTTTATGCATAATTGATAATGCTGCCTGTCTCACAGCAGTGATCCTGGGCAGCATATGAAAACCACGACAACCACATATCAAACAGCGGTCTTCAAAACAAAAGACCTGATCTTCTGGCCCAAGCCAGATCTGCACAGGGTAAGACAACTCTATCCAGAGCCACCGATGGAATATTCCTGGTCAGAGGGCTTGCTAAATCACTCCAGGATTAAGCCTGAGATTGTTTTTCCCTGTTCAGATTCTAACAAAACTTTCACAAAACCTGTTGGCACTTTTCGGCGTTTGTTAACAGAGGCAGCAGAAGCAAGCAAGTGCAACGGGAGACATGCTGCAGAAGCAGGTCAGCTACAGAGAAATAGTCTGTTGTAGAAGGAGGAAATCATAGCTGTGCTGCCCTCATTCCTATTTTTAAAGCAGTAAAACTTTGGGCCAATGCCTATGAGTGTTAGACAGGCATCCGTTTGATCATTGTCAAGAGAATTAAACCCCCTCTGAGTCCACATAAAGTTAAAAGCAATCACTATCTGGAGTCCATTTTCTCAGTCCTGAAAGCTGAGCTGCATTCAAGAGTGCAGTTGTATAACCGGCTATTGTAACATCTCATTAACATAACAAAGGAAATTTACCCCTTAGGGATCCAAGTCAGAGCAGGAAAAAGTGAACAAAGTCCTAAATTGGTGTCATTCTTACCTCACCAACTGTTGTATAAAACCTTTAATGAGATCTTAAACTGACTGATGGATTCCTCATGCCAAAATTGGAGAACCGCCAATACAATTTCACCCCACATTTCAACATTCTCCATCTCAGGCAAGGATGTCAAATTGGCGGCCCATGGGCCAGATGCATCATGGGCAGGCCACGCCCACCCCAGCTCCGCAAAAGGAAAAACCATGATATGTCGCAATGTGATGCCAGAGTTTGATACCCATGATCTTTGGCCCTGACACTGATCACTGTATATTTCTGGTAACAATCCCAGAATCAGATCTGCAAAGCATTTGGAGGGATCCACTTGGTTCAATGGGCTGCTTGCAAGCTGTCTGCTGCTTTGATTTAAGTATGAATCTGTTCAACCAAGGCAATTCAGTTGAAGCTTCATTAAATCAACCAGTGTTTTACTCAGATCTAACAATTTTCTGGGGCTGTTCTTATTATTTGCCCCACTGAGTTGCAACCTGGTCCTGATTGGTCCAGGGTTAAGACTGTCACTGTTGCCAATCAGATGGGCAACAAAGATTGGGAATAAAGAAAACAGTATTTGTCCTACAATTTTGAGAAGCTATCCTAATCCTCACTTCCTAGACTAATATATCAACCTGACAGATGATCTTCAGACTGCACTTCTTTTTTAATGGAGTTCCTATTTGTGTGTGTGTGTGTGTGTGTATGTGTGTGTGTGTTCCCTTCCATTTCCTTGATGACATCACTTTACCAGCCATTTGGCATTTGGCCAGCCAAAAATAAAGGGAAAATGCATCCTTTCATCACCAAAGCTTTACTTCTTTCCATCAGTAAGTGCCTGACAGGATCAAAGATGGAAGCTGCAGGACGTATCCAATAGCAAACATGAAGGGGGAATGGAAACTAGAAGAGGTTTTGGGCAGCGTAGAGCTATTACAACTGCAAAGTAAAAAAGAAAAAAGTCCTCACCAAGGACGCAGTATGAAGGTTGTAATATTGCTGGAGGAATGAATCGTTGGTTGTTTATATGAGGCTTTGGAAGAAACAATTCCCATCCCTTCAATTAAAAAAAATCTGTTGTTAAAAATACATATTTCCCAATTTCTAAATGGAAATCCAGAAAAGTCCCTTGTCCCCTATAAAGAAATAAATGTGTCACGTGCAGATCATTTTACTGATGGCTCTAAATTGCCCCATAAAAAAGATGCTTTATGTGTTCAAATCTGTTCAATGCCATATACCCAAGTCAGATCCCCCCCCCACCTTTTAAATGGAAATTATTAACAAATACACATGCTAAACGCAAACAATGCAAGTCAACTTTTGTGGTAATTAAAGATCAGAATGATCTGTGATTCTCTTCTCGCATTCATCCGGGGTAAAGCTCTGCATCGTTTAAAAGCACTCCACCCTCCTCCTTAGTTACTAAACACAACAGGTTTAGTTTCTGGCACACAACACTGCGGACAGAAACCATATGTCCAGCTTGACCGATTACAAACCCTTGAGCAAAGTATCCTGAGGGAAAAAAACAGCCATTTGGCCAAAGTCCTTGTAAACAAACAAACAATTGTCAGTTTCAGGCTAAATTGTCTTCAGTATCCTTCATGAAGCCTTTTTCCTTTTTAATTAAAAACTTTATTTGATATGATGCACACATAGCATACGATTCCAGAAGAAATTTCTACCCTCCACATGACCATGGAAGCATCTTCGGACAACTCTGGGTCCCTCAGCTAGGACACTGAGATGGGAGCCTCCCCATAGAATTGGCCATGGCTGGAAAATGGGGAAACATTTCAAGTATAGGCAAATTGTGACCTGAAAACTTTTGCCACTGTCCTCCATGTTGCTCACCAGTAGACTACTAGGTCAGGTTTATCCAAAGTTGTGATTCATCAACATCTGGAGAAGCACAGGTTATCCTTCCCTTCTTTAAACATAAGAGCTCCAGACAGGATACTTCAACCAGAATTTTGAGTCTGGGCCTCAAAAACAACAACAACAAACATCCCTGGAAGATAAAAATAACGAAGGTGAATTGTAACTAATGTTTTCCAATAACTACCATGAAACCTACATAGAATGTTAAAATGCATAAATAATAAACGTTTATACGATTTTCTAACATCAAGGAAAGACTTAATTTTGAGAGAAAAGAATATTTGTATCTAAGGGTGGGACTGTGGGGTCATTGGTGCTCTCTGAGCTTGGTTTTCTTGCAGACGTTTCATTACCAAACTAGGTAATATCATCACTGCCAGAAGGGAGTGGCGTTTGCTCTTTTTTCATTAGTATATAAAAATAAGGGCAATCCTCACTCCCTTGTAGCATTGATGATGTTCCCTAGTTTGGTAATGAAACATCCGCAAGAAAACCACCAAGAGAGGACCAAGGACCCCACAGACCTAATTTCATTGTATAAAACTATTGCAAAAGGACCTACTTCTCTGAATCAAGGTGATCAGTTCAACAAATTGCTCTTCCTCTAGTTCTACTTGTTTATACAACTCCCTGTCTCAGCATTCACACATTTCATCATTTAAGTTACTGCTTGGTTTCTTCACACCAATTCTGCTTATAACACTTCTGATACAAGGTTAATGTATTATAATGGACATAATAAAATGCTTATAAGTTAGATTTCCAGTTGAACCCTTTTCTCCTCCTCACCCAAAAATGTTAACTTCACCTGTCGACTCTCTCGCCTATCCTTGCTGGTTTAGATGCAGGAAGTTATAAAGAAAAGAAAAGGGAATATTGGAGAGGTGGCTTATTTTAAAATCAATGCTTTTTCCATGCACTTATAAATGAGAGCACAAGCATTTGGCTACATGATGCTAATTAGAAGATCAGTTTTGACAGGAGCTTCATTATTGAGCAAAGATATGCCAATGCAGTCTTTGCACTGTCTAATATTAATGACACTAACAGGACAATAATAGCTATTGTGCACACGCCCTACATGTCATTAAAAAATTAGAAGGTCCTCGTGCATTTCTTTGGGAGAAGTTAATTTCTGATCCCATGGAGGTTATGAGAGGAGACACAAACACAAATGCAAATGCCAGCTTTAAATATTGGTGATGGTTGAGTTCAATTCAACAAAGCTGCATTTTCTTCTCACATTCATAGAACACAAATTTCAGCTGCAGTTATTGAATTGCATAGAAATAAATGAAGCCATATTGCTTAGGTATTTGGATTGGCACTCTGCAAATTTCTCAAACAGAAGGGGTAGAAGGGATGTAGCATCAGGATAACAATGCCATACAATGTTTGGATAAGATAGTTGCAGGGGTGGGTTTCAACTGGTGTAACAACCGGTTCGGTCGGCTTTTGTAAAAAAATAATATTTTTTATTATTATTATTTTTGGCCCTCCCATCCGCCTGGAAGCGGAAAAACAGCTGAGGCAGTGCGCCTCAGTGCGGGAGGAGAAATATATATATTTCCATTCCTTAACAAAAGCCAACCGAACTGGTTCACTAGAACTAGCCGGCCTTAACAAATGGTTAACCAGGGTGAACCGGTAGAAACCCATCCCTGGATTGTTGGGGGGGGGGGGAATGAGGAATAAGAAATATAGAATCTCCATATTTATATTATCAGAAATAGAACAATGAAAAGTTGCTGAATGAACAGGAAAAAAATTCAGAAGAAAAAAGGAGAAAATCCAGAGTATCCACTTAGTACAGGTAGTCCTCAATTTATGAGAGCAATTGAGGTCTAAATTTATGTTGTTAAGGGAGTTTTGCCCCATTTTACAACCTTTCTTGCCACATTCATTAAGCAAATCACTGCAGTTGTTAAATTAGTAATACAGTTGTTAAGTGAATCTGGTTTCCCTACTGACTTTGCTTGTCAGAAGGTCACAAAAGGTGATCACATGACCCCGGGACACTGCAGCCATTAGTGGTCAGTGGTCAAGCAGCCGAAGGTAAATCACTGGGATGCTGCCATGGTCATAAGTGTGAAAAATGCTCAGAAGTCACTTTTTTCAGTGCCGTTGTAACTTTGAATGGTCACTAAATGAACTTTTCTGATTCAAGGATTACCTGTACTGCCAACAGAGAAGTGAAACCTAGTGCATGACCCTGAAGTTCTCATTCTCAGCAACAAACTTGAAAAATTGATGACGACCCAAGTGGCAATTGTGCCAATAAGGACTCCATAGCTCTATCTCTTCATGACCATGTTTGCTCTACTAGCCTATTTATTTATTATTTGTTTATTTTATTCGATTTATACCCCGCTTCTCTTCCCTGATCAAGGGGAACTCGAGGTGGCTTACAAGGGGATTAATATGCAATACAATAAAAAGTATATTTAAAACAGATATATATTAATAAAATCAACAAAATCAATCAATCAGACATCATACAACAGTCACTATGTCAAAAGTCCTGGTCCTCTTCAGCAACTAATAGCAATAGAATTTAGACTTATATATCACTTCACAGCATTTTACAACCCTCTCTAAGTGGTTTATAGAGTCAGCATATTGCCTTCAACAATCTGGGTCCTCATTTTTCTGACCTTGGAAGGATGGAAGGCTGAGTTAACATTGAGCCGGTCAGGATCAAACTGTTGGTAGTCAGCAGAGTTAACCTGCAATACTGCATTCTAACCACTGTGCCACCATGGCAGTCTTGCTATTGACTACTTGCTTCTGTCTATCGTAGCAAAATACTCACCTTATTTATTGAAGGACAAAGCAGAGCAAAGATATGGTGGTCGACAATTGGATCATTTGTCATTGTATCTATTCCCCCTAAAATCCAAACATGTCACAGGTTTCACTGAGGGCTTGGAAATGAAATTGTTTTGATAGCAACCCATATAAAGATTTTCACTTTGCATACCATAGTGAAGGGGAAAGAAAGTCAGAGTGGATTGTCTCAACAATTTAGATTTCTTGGAAGACCGTACCCAGTAAGTATGCCATTATTTCAAAGGTTTGACTTGAGTTTTTAATTCCTGTAAATTCATCTCCTACAGAAACCTATCTGATCTTCCCACTTTCCCCTCAAATCTACCTTCATGTCCCTCTTTCTCTGTCCTCTCCTACTCATAATGAATCTTTAGATTCAAGTAATCTTTTTCCCTCGGTACATTCTGGTCACCGTAAAGAGCTCCCCGTAGCACCAGCATTTGGAGAGAGGAAGGGAGGCTTTGCATTCTGCTCCCCATATTACAGCATGCTGATGTGATGCTCAGAAGCTTAAACTCCTTAGCAAAGACTCTAAGGATTTATAGCTCTCCAGCTTTCTTATGTAGCAAAGCTCTTGGAGGCTTTCAAGAGCTGACCTTCTTTGCAAAGGATTGAATTCCTTTAATGCAGTCACTTTTTAGAGGGCCTTACCTGCTTTCCCAGACTGATGTAGAGACCATTAGAAGAGGTTTCCATGGATACTAATATCAGAGTAGATGAAAGAGGACGAACCACTTTACTGACCACTAGCAATAGCACCCCTTACAGATGTTGTTCTTTTCTTGTTTCTTATAGATTTTTTTCCCCTTTTTTCATATTCAAATGCAAAATCTCCCCCACCCCCCTTCTGTTCATCTCTCTCACACACTGCTATTAATATTCCACACAATGGTACCTTATATAAAGCGTATGCAATCGAGGCTGCAATCCTATACAAATTTAGCTTAATATAAGACCTTTAAAAATAGTCAGATTTATTTCTGAACGCCCTCTTAAAAGGTAGATTTCTAACAATACTGTCATGAGACATCAATAGCGCAAATTAAATACCAACATGTCAAATACGCACTTATGAAACTTTATATACTTATTACTATATTGCAGTTCAGTAAAAATAGATTATGAGGGCCTTTTAAGTTCTTTATCCTCCTTTCATGTCTCAAAATCATCTTAGCAGGGTGATCTTTTACATGTCTATCGAATTCAATGGTGCTTACTTCCAGATTAGAGAGAATAAGATGGGTGCCTAAATTTAGAGTCCTATGCTATCCATTGTCCTAAGTAGGATTTAGGGTTGAGGAAATTGTACCCTGTGAATTAGCTTACAAATATATTTCATTACTTCTTTTTCCAGGCCAATATTCAGCTAAGGAAACATTTGGAGTTATGGGCCAAAAGAATCTTACTTACTGATGGCCTCACTGGCAACTTGAAGATGGCCAAGAAATGCTGGAAGTTGAAGTCCACACCTCTTAAAGTTGCCAAGTTTGAAAAACACTGATTTAGATTATTTGGATAGTGCTGGAAACCAGAGGAATCATGACCAAGTGTATCTTCACTTAGTCACAAGTCACAATAACAAATTTCAGTGCTCAACCATTTTCTCCCAGCCCAGACCCAACACACACAAGAGGCAATATTTTTTAAAAAACAAATACCCAAGTGGCAGGGAAAGTATAAACACAAACACGTCAACACATGTGAGCAGCAAATAAGTCCTAGAAGTCAGGCTTACTAAACTCCCAAAGTTTCCAAATCAAAAGCATCAGGCAAAAGAGTAGTCAAAGTAAGTCCAAGAGTCAACGCATTGCAGAAGGTTCTTCAGCCAATCTGGGATCCATAGTCAGAGTCAAAGTCAAGAGTTGTGAGGTATCCCTTGGATGATTCCTCTGACTCTTCCTCCCAGGCTGGCTTGAGAGAGGATGAGCACATTCCTGGACGCCAGGAACTGGGTTCATTAATGACTCTGAACTGCTGTCCAAAAGAGATTTATGGGGGTCTTCAGCTGAGGACAGTTTGCAGGTCAGTGTAGAGGAGGAGCTGCCTTCCATGTTGTATCTGAGAGCATGCAGGGCAGAGAAAAGACAAGAGCAAAGGAGAGCTGCCAGATTACTTGGGAGAAGGCCTTACCCATCTTGATGGGACTGCACTGAAAGCTATTTATCACGGCAGGCAAATTCAAATCAGAAAAAAATCAGTATGATACAGAAAGTAATTCAATGTGGAAATCATGTTTGAATATAACCTTATAGTTTTGTTCTACATCCAAAGTTTGAATTTTTCCTAATATAAGATTATAATATTTAATTTCTTTATGATTGACTTTGCTAAAATTTCTTAAATTAGGCAGAAAATATTGTAATTTTTAAAATTTAAATTTATAATTTTGTGTCATACGGATTACAGTTCTTAATGCATAATAGTCCAATTTTAATATTGATTTACTATTGTTTTAAAACTAATATGCAGATTTATGTCACTATTATTTCAAAGTTCGTAAGTAATTTTACAATAATTTTGCTTTTATTTTCCCTTGCCTTTCCTCTGCTTCTACTTGTAAATCTAAATAAATAATTTCATAAATAAATGAACTGGAAATGTATTCAGCTCTAGAGTTGGCATCTCCTTGTAGTGCAAAGAGAGTTGAAGTTATATTAGGGAGAGTTATCTTCATAAATTCATTTGGACAAGTCATGATTTTCAGCCTAGTTTATACAGCTGAAGCAGGGGTATCCAAGCTTGGCAAGTTTAGGACTTGTAAACTTCAGCTCCCAGAATTCCCCGGAATCTTAAACTTGCCAACTTTGGATACCCCTGAGCTAAAGTGATATTGCCATGAACAATTTCATGGCAAAATGGAAGATGCAAGCATAGTTATTTGATGTTTTTGTTGTTTGGAATTAGGTAAAAGTAAAGGTTCCCCTCGCACATATGTCCTAGTCGTTCCCGACTCTAGTGGGCGCTGCTCATCTCCGTTTCAAAGCTGAAGAGCCAGCGCTGCTGCTGAAGAGCCAGCGTCTCCATGGTCATGTGGCAAGCATGACTAAACACTGAAGGCACACAGAACACTGTTGCCTTCCCACCAAAGGTGATCCCTATTTTTCTACTTACATTTTTACATGCTTTTGAATTGCTAGGTTGTTTGGAATTAGTTTTCTTTAAATAAGACCTTATGAAGTGCCAAGAAGTATGCATGAATTGGATGCCTTTCCTTTAATAATTACTGCTAAAGAGTCCTTTCCCTGGGACGATTAGAGAATTTGTCCTATTCAGAACAGACCAGAATATCAAGCGGGAGACCCTATGCCATTCTAAATGTGGCTGTCCAGTCTCTTGACCCCCCCCCTTCTTTGTGGCAGCCCCTCAAATATGGGAACACTGTTATTTATTTATTTATTTATTTATTTTATTAGATTTATACCCCGCCTCTCTTCACCCCAAAGGGGAACTCGAGGCG
>JANHGC010002145.1:121897-135965 GCA_027560395.1 Boaedon fuliginosus | reverse complement strand
CTGCTGTTTCCCTTCCCCATTTGAGAAGATTACTGGCTTAATAGGGAAATGAGAAAAGTGGTATTTACCGGTTCTCCAAACCACTTAAAATTATCCTCACCGGTTCCTGCGAACCAGGCCAAACCAGTTGAATACCACACCTGATCCAACTGCTTTCAAACAGGTTTAAAAAAAAAGCTCTGTGTGAGGATCTAAAGAAAAAAACAGATATTTTATTTCTTCCGAGACAAAAAAAGTTGGGGCAAATCTATTTTTCGTCCTTTTATTTTTCTTCACATTAGGAACACAGATTAGAGTATGAGAGAATGACTTGCCAAAAGTTACCAGTAACTTTCCAGGTCTACAGTGGATATGAATATAAGTGTCTCTACACATGGAAGTCTTCTGGTTTTGAGAAGATATAACGACTGAATGTTCAACATATTACATTTGTTTAGATTCCCATGTAACCCATCTGGCAAGTAGGCAAATCCTGGACTCCCACAGAGAACTGTGAAGTTCAATCTACCTGTACAGTAGCTGGTTCATAATCAAGGCCATGGTTTCCCAATCTTAGAAACTTTAAGTTGCATGGACTTCAATTCCCAGAGTTCCCCAGGCAGCATGGGAAGATTGGGAAACCCTAGGCTACCTGGACTATTTGATTTGATACTGAGACAAGAAGCTGGTTGATTTATATTTGATTAATGGAGTTCCCGTGAAATCAATAGCCATTATATTGATCCCTGAGCTATATGTGATAGCTTTCTTCTTGATGTGGTAGGGAGATGGGAGTCAAGCTGACAAGTGCATTGGCTACATTTTGGCAGAGTACTTTGTATTTCTGACTAAATCCGGATTTGTATTTGCCTTAAGGCTTTTAAAGCATGAGATGGCACAACTAGAAAAGAATCTTTATTGCATATTGCATAATGAGCCATGGTGGCACAGTGGTTAGAATGCAGTATTGCGGGTTAAATCTGCCGACTGTCAGTAGTTTGATTCTGACTGGCTCAAGGTGGACTCAGCCTTTCATCCTTCTGAGGTCAGTAAAATGAAGACCCAGATTGTTGGGAGAAATATGTTTATGCTAAATGCTTAGAGAAGGCTGTAAAGCACTGTGAAGCAGTATATAAGTCTAAGTGTTAGATGGAAATTCCCTTTTTATACCGACTATTTAATTCCAGCACAGAGTTTTTGCATTGTACTTCTCAGCTTTGAAGCTGGCTGACAGTTGCTTCTTGATTTAACTAATATCTTTACCCTGAGAAACTCTGACTCTCAATTCCCCTTGGCGGAACATTTGAAATATTTTGAGCTTTATTCTAACAAGCAGAATATTTTGAGTTAAGAGTGTCTTGTTCAAAACATGCTTTTTATTTTGTGTTAATCCCATAAGAATAAGCTGATTGCACAAGGGTTAATATTATACAAGGACAAAAGGAAATCCATGTTTCATCGGTGATCTGATTAATTTAATTCCTTTCCCTTAACTCAGCAACACTTTATCAATGGAAGTTTCAACTAAAACTACTTAAAGATATACTGTATTATTGTATACTGTATGCTTAATTGTCTATATGTTTCTTTTTTGTCTTAAAGTTAGGTAAGCTGAATGAAATGACACAATCTAATTGACCAACATGACACAGGTAAAGTATGTAAGTCTATATGTTATCTATATCAGATACAGATAACATAAAGCTTTTTAATATATTTGCTTTTTAATATATTTTCTTATTTGAAAAAATAACTTTAATATAATTTTATTTATTATTGTACCATGCAATAATATCAGCAGATCGTATGAACTAAATATATGTAGTTCATGTTCCTGTTTTGTTGATTTTTGTTCCAATTACTGCATTTTGTTCTGGTTTTCAAACTTTCCGACTCTATTGACCTCATAATTAAAATTTAAGTTACTTGTATCAGCTCGCAGTCTACATCTAATATGGAACACCATCATATCATACTAAATTGTATCCCTGGACAGGGCACACTACACACCTCTCTAAGCATTTGTGTGTTAAAGCAATAAAGGAAATATCACGTTTTAATATTTCTGGATGGGTGTGTTCAAATTTCTGCATGCAATTCTTCAAATATATTGAACAGAAAAACACAGTAAAGCAAGCCTGAAACTTATAATTCCTATGTCTTAGTAGGAATTAGGTAAATTTGTATCAAATTGCAGAAAGGAAAAATGCTGACAGTCAGCATCATACGAAATGGATGAGATGTTTGAAACATTTATGCTCTAATCACAGAAGGCTCTGTAGCTCAGATGTTCTATTTGACAAGGGATTTTTAGTCTCATGAAAGACAGAACAAACCTGATTTTGTGGGTTACATATTAAACATTAGAACAGTGGTTTCTTTCTTTCCAATATAGTGTGTGTGTGTGTGTGTGGCGGGTGGGGGGAACCTCCCTTTTTTCTTTATTCATTCAAAGCTGTAATTAATAAAAAAAAAGTAACAAAAATCTAGCCAACAGTGGGGGAAGGGGGGTAAAAAATCTTTGTTCTAGTTTGTTTGATCTTAAATGAGCTGCAGATAGTTTGAAAGAAAATGTTCCGCTTATAGTATGCCTATTTTAAACAGTGCCACTTTTATCTTTTTTAATGGTACACTGCAGGACTTAATGTTGCTCCCAAAATCTGAACAGCCCATTCAACTAGAAGTGAAATTGGAAGGCATATGTATCTATATTACGGGAAGGAGAATATTGATTTCAAATCTCTTTCTATTCTCTTTAAGTAATTGCTAGCTCAAATTTTGAATCCTGAGGTAAAACGTTCTTTTTCTTTTCAAAATGCTATGCATCTTAATCTTGTGAAATTCACCAACTTTTAAAGGAATATGAGGTTTGGAAAGTGTTTAGTATCAAAGCCTGAAAGTTTTAGGTAAATTTTAAATTATATTCCAGTTTAAGATGTTTTGCCCCAGTATTGAGCAACACAAGTCAACCTCTTTCTGAGAAGTGTTCTCACTGATTTACAACGCTACAATATTTGAGAAGCTATCTTTCATACAGTCAGTACAATGGTACATAAACTAGCTCTACTTGGATCTACACATTTATTTGTGCCAGCTCTCCAAAATTTTGGGTGGCAGATTTTCAAAGACTACCTAGAAATGTCAGATACTCAATTTGGGGACTTTTGCATACACTGTGCGACAGTTATACCTTAAATTCCATTCTGTTTGCTTCCAGATTTACAGCATTAAAATTCAGGTGCATGTTTTCATTTTATCATTTTTAATCATAATCAGATAGCATTCTCTAATTGCAATAGTCTTATCTAAACATTAACATTTTTGAACTGCATATTTATCAGGGAAAAACCTGAATGTAAGTAAATCAAAGAATTCAGGACTCACCCAAGACAAAGGAGAGCTCTAATTTATCTTCTCCTGTGTTCCTTTTTAAAGCTGCCAAGCTCCAATTTATCATTTTGGTGCTTTGCCATACAGCAAATTATACTATATATCCCAATTTTGCTAAAAGGGGGCATTTGTTTGAGTAAATTGTCAATTTGTTTGAGTAAATTGACAATGGAGGGTAGGGAGAACAGTAGTGGATTTGGTGATTGACAAGACAAACATCTATGCAAAGTGACCCTTGAAATCAGACTATTATCTGTATCCTCAGCTCTAAATTGTTACCAAGGATATGAGGCTAGAACGTCTTTCACTGATGAACCAAGACCAGGCATATGAAGCTGGTTCTCGAAGTATTACTGAGAATTGCAGTCACCACAGATTACTGAAAACTTCAGAACATAGCAGAACTAACCTTAGCAAAAAGGGCGGAGGGGGAACCTGCAGAATGATATGACTGTAAGGAGTAATCTGAGATTCCATACAGTATTATGTATTATGGATTGTATATATTATAGTGTAGCTTGGGAAACATTAGTCACCGCCACCGGAAGAGTGGCCAAAAGATAGTCACGATGGATCTTTGGGACAAGAATATCATCTCCATGCTTATGCAAATAGCCAACAAGATTCATTTACTTCTAGAGAACAAACATTTAATAAATGTTTGTAATTTTAAGCTTGGACCAAACTATGAAAAGAATCTTTAGAATGTTCTGAAGAATTGGCTCCCTAGCACCAGGGAATGAAAAGGGGAGCAGAAGGAAAATTCCTCCTAATATTTTTATTTGGAAATAAGTCCTTCGAAATTCACTGGATCTTATTCCCAGGAAATGTTGAATACTATTTCATGTTCAGAGTCATTCCAACTACTCAGCATCCAGACCACGGCTAGGATTCAAACATTCTAAGCTTATCATTATCTCCTTTTTGTTTGCTTGCTTGTTTATGAATTCACCTTCCAAGCAAGGTTTTATGTCAGTGGCATTTTACCTCTGTTTAAGCAACTTTTTCAGTCTGATGCCATTTCAAAATGTTTGCTAAAAGAAACCCAAAACGAAACCTTCCGGTCCTTGTAAGAATGCTAATTGGTTTCCGTTTAAGGTCTCGTCTCAGGGTGATGTCAGCCATATGTTCAACTTGCAAATTATTTGATACCTTTTCATTACAGCCTTCCTAGAAAGAACTATCAAACAACCGTTTGCCATACGTTACACTTTCCATTTTGAAAACAGCTGCTTCATCGCAAAACCATCAATTCTTCCAACTCCATTTTCTGAGCTCTTCTGCAGCAATTTAGTCCATTAATTTTTTTTTGAAGAGAAGTATTTACTTCTTTGTAATTTTTCTTCCCTTCTAGTTCCCACCCTCCCACTAGCTGAGTTTGCAAATGGACCAAAGGGGAGGGAATGAAAAATAGTATATTTTACTTTTATGTGATATACAATCCAAATGAGGGTGTTGCTATGATGATGTATTGGACTATATATCATCAAAATCAGCTGTCACTCCAATGATGTATTACTGCAATAAATCACCAGGAAGGGCACATTGATAAAGAATTACTCAAAAGAGACTTGTGTCTTAGTGAGAAGTGGCCCAGAATAAAATTCAAACCAAACCGTGGCACTATTAGAACTAGTTTCCTTATTTAAGGCAATCAATTAGTATTCTTGTACTGACTGGAGATCTTTGGAAACGTGTACTCAGTCAGAAGTTCTGTTCAAGCAAATTAGCACTTTGCAGATCAAAACATTGCAAATTTGAAAATGGCTGTATCTTGACAATTATAAATATGTTACAGTTCTTAAAGTTTCTTGAAAGGGATGCATGTCATTTTCTAAGTGATTCTCATTACAGCAATGTTAAAAGTAATGGGCAGGGAGGAGGGGCAACAGGCAGTCTGAAATTGACCAAAATGTAATATTTATAATAGCCTCTATAAAGCTACTTTTAAAATGCCTTTCCAAACCAGATGCCAGGCAGATGAATTGATTTCCCGTTCCCATGTTGCTGTAGCACGACCTATGCCAACTAAAGAGTATGGACGTAATTCAACAATTAAGAGGCAAGAGAGCACATTTCCCCCCCTCACAGTTCTTTGTTACTCATGCTGATTGGCATGGATGTGGTTTGCGGCCTAAAAAAATATCTTGAGGGTTCCTTTAAGTTGGGGATGTCAAACTGGATTTCTTTGAGGGCCAGATCAACATTGTAGTTCTCCTCCATGAGCAGAGGTGGGGGGGGGGAGGACCTGGGACGGATACCTCCTGCAGCACCTTGCCAGTCTCTGCTGGGCAAAATAGGGCATGGGGGGCATGCAGAGTCCCCCACGGCTCATTTTTGGCCTCCATAGCCTCCTGCAACACTCTGATGGCCAAAAATGGGCTGCCGGGGACTGTGCATGCCCCCCGTGCCCCATTTTGGATGTCAAAGGCACCACAGACCGGTCCTTTGATACTTCCAGGCCGGTCCCACGGGCCAGATCTAAGCACCCCGTGGGCCGGATCCAGCCTGCAGGCCTTGAGTTTGACACCCCTGCTTTAAGTCATAATCACATTAAGGCTAAAGTCCCATGCACACTTCCTTGGACATCTGGCCCCATTGAACTGAGTAGAACTCACTTCAAAATAAGCCTACAATTAATTACACATAGTTGTCAACTTACAGAAGTTCATTTAGTGACCGTTCAAAGTTACAACAGCTCTGAAAAAAGTGAGTTATAGCCACTTTCCACATTTTATTACCCTTGGTCTGTGGTGCAGATGTTTGTGTTTTTTTTTGGGGGGGGGGGTTGGCCGGGTGTTTTTGGAGATTGCTATGAGTGTGTGGATTGGGTCTGGTCTTGGGTGTCTATGAATTTCATTGTATGTGTATACTGTGTATATATGTACAATGACAATACATTTTTATTATTGTTATGATCAGAATTCAGATACTTAGCAAGTGACTCATATTTACGATGGTTGAAGTGCCCCAGGATCATGCGAACGCCTTTTGTGACCTTCTGATAAATGAAATCAATGGAGAACTCAGATTCACTTAGCAACCATGTTACTAACTTGACAACTGCAGTGATTCGCTTAACAACTGTGACAAGAGAGGTCGTAAAACGGGGCAAAACTCCCTTAACAAACATCTAATTTAGCAACGGAAATTTTTGACTCAATTGTGGTCATAAGTCAAGGATTGTATAACGAAAGGAGGGCATTCTATATGGGAACAGTAGTACATAAGAAACACAATGCTGATAACCAGCCTACATAGCTATGCTTGTTAAATGAATGCAGATTCTCTTTGGAAGTAGCTAAAGCAACAGGAACGGTCTCCCTAGCATCAGGCAAGCAATGACTTGAGCGCGTTTAACAGAAGATGAGACAAGAGGTGGGGGGAGGGGAACCCATTCTGCAGATGTCATTCCATCAAACATCAAACACAATGGATACAACCCACTGTCATTGTCCCTGTCAAGACAACCATATTGAGGTGTTTAATGTTACATTCCAGGCTCCGTCTAATTCCACCCGTGACCTGCTAATCTACTCATCTGTAACCAAAATGTTAACCTCTGAAGTTGAGAAGCCCATTTGGAAAGCGCATTTTAGGCCTGATGTGCAGCAAAAAATAATAATGTGGTAATATAAAAAAAGGCTTTTCGAAGGCATATTCGAAGGCTTTTAGAGCCAGTCCCATCTGATCTTGAGGCAGCATAGAAAAGAAAAGTATGGGCCCATTTTAAAGTAACTACGCTATCTTTTGTGGCTAGCAGTACTGGCGAGATATAGACGAGCTGATTATTGGAAAAGAAAATATTTGCCTAATTTTCTTGCTGTGAACTACTGCTCCAGTCTCAGGTACAAATTTCAGGACATAGTAGCAAGCAGAATTCATAATGGAAAAATCAATACTGCCCCTATTAAATAAAAGCATTTGCAGCATATGGAATTATCTGCGGTTTAGAACTGAAATGGGCCATCCAAAGCCTCATTTGATGCATCGGCGTTGAGCTATATTCTTGCAAAGCGAAGTGACAGGAGTGGGCGATGGCTTGAATGCTTTCAGACACAAGCCCATCCTTATGCAAACCAGCATCTTTCTCTTTCATAAGCTGTTTTTTGTTTTGTTTTTCGTTATGCATAGGAGGAGCGTCCTATTCCACTCCCACCCAAGATAGTATAGTTTTGGGTAGAGTCATATCACAGGGAGGTTTATTTCTACATTTTTTTCTTGGAAAAGCTACGATAGTATCTCTCAGACACAATTATTAAATATTGGGGAATTTGCCAACACAATCATAGGGCTGCAAGGGACCTTGGAGGTCTTTAAACCATCCCAGACAAATGTCTATGAAGATTCTCAATCATCCAAAAATCTTCATTTTTTCTTCGAAATGGCAGCAGCTTGTAATTATTATCATCATCATTATTAATATTTGTATTTGTAGGCCGGCCAATCGCATAGGACTCAGGGCGGCTCACAACATTGATAATATACAAACAATGTAAAATGTTAAAATGTTAAAACATTAAAATCCCTTAAAACTATTAAAATTCGGTGAGTCAAACTAGTCTGGCCCGCCAGAAGAGCCAGGTCTTCAGTGTTTGACAGTCTCAAGTCCAGGACACTCCGGAGCTCCGGAGGTACATCATTCCAGAGGGCTGGGGCCGATGCGGCAAAGGCCTTCCTTCGTGGAGTCGCCAGGTGACACTGCCTGGCCAATGGTATCCAGAGGAGGCCCACCCTGTGCGACCTCACGGGGCGCTGGGAGGCAACTGGTGACAGGAGGTGGTCTTGAAGGTAACCCGGTCTGATGCCATGTAGCGCTTTAAAGATAATGACCAGCACCTTGAATTGAACCCGGAAGCCCACTGAGAGCCAGTGCAAGTCACGCAAGAGTGGTGTGACATGGGTGTACTGAGGAACACCCATGACTTGTTCGGCTGTGGCTGCATTGGCTCTTGAGAGCACATCTTTCTCCTTCTGTCCTGGTCACTTTTTACAGAGGCATGATTGAGAGTGTTTTAACAAAACACATCACAAATTGGTTTGGTGGCTGCAGTGCCTCAGATAGACAGTCCATGCAGAGAGTGATAAGGACAGCTGCCAAGATTATAGGAAGCTCGCTTCCCATTATTCAGGATACACCTTATAAGCGCTAAGTGCTTAGAGCTCGAAGCATTGTTAGAGACCCCACACAGCCACTTCACAGTCCATTTTTGTTGCTCTAACCCTAACCCTAACCCTAACCCTTCTAATAGCCCACAAAAACTCCAACCATTAGATGGTAACGAAGAGTTATAAGTTCTCTTTATTTCTTGGATGCTATCTAGCTACTGTTGGGATTTCTGCAGGGCCAATCTGATAGTTCTGGCTTGTTAAAATTGTTGTCTGGCACCAGAAGGAAATATCACCTGCTGAGTTCCTGTGAAGTGGCAATATCCAGAATGTGCTACCTTTGTTTCAGATTTTAAAATGTACACTTTCCAGTCTCTGGCACTTTACACTTGGGTGGAACGCTTCCATTTTATTCATTGTGATGGTTAGCATATTTCTAGTTACCTCTTGATATTCGAAAATGTTGGAAAGGTGGATTTTGCAAACTACCTCCATTGTGATTTGATTATATTTTTTTATCAAGGGCCATACAAATTGTTTACTTCAAAGTGACAACAGCAGCATCTTCAAAAACGCAATCCAATACCTTTTCAGCACAGAAGACTACAGTGCCATGAGTCAGTCTTAGGTAAAGAGGCATAAAATTGCAGCCAAAGAGAATCAGTGGTCTGAAGGAAAGTTGATCCCTTTGTATTTACTTTTTAAGCAGAGAAGAAAAACAGCTTTCCATATGCCATTTCTTTCCCACCAAGTAGTCCTCGATTTGCAACCATTCATCTAAACAAATTGACAACAGCACTGACAAAAGTCCTCACACTTATGACCATCACAGCATTCCTCCACAGTCACATGACTAAAATTCAGGTACTTGGCAAGTGTTGAAAGAAAAACTCAGGTCAAGTTCCAAGCCTGGAATGAAATGGAGGCTGATTGGAAAGAAAGATTCTGTTTATTGGTGAACAGCACCAACACACGCATACAGCATGCAGTTCTGGGACACCTGACAAAATGGAATTGAGAATGGGTGGATTTAATACCTTCTGGATCCCTGTGGGATCATGTAGGGGTCATGGCTGGCTCTATAGGCAAATGGGGAAATACAAATTCTAGGTGTTTATCTGAGCTAATCTTGTCAGCCTTTGGCTTGTTGCTTATCTGACGTTTCTGTCTGGCCCAGTCTTTCTGAATGGATTACCAAATCTGCATTTCTGCAAACTGGCCTCCTCAGTTTCTGCTTGGGGCAGGGATACTGAGTTGGTTTCTGCCTCCCTTAAGATTTCCCCCCCCCCATTTCCCCTGTATTCTATATTGCCTTTTTAATATCCCCCAAAATATTTTATTCTCTAGGAGGGTGCATGTTTGCTGGCTTTCTACACAAGCAGCATGTATTTATAATGGTTGCAGTGTCCCAGGGTCATCTGACTGCCATTTGTAACCTTCCCAACTGGCTTCTTACAAGCAAAGACAGTGGGAAAAGCCATATTTGCTTAATGACTGCATAATTCAGTTAACTGCAGTGAAAAAAAAATGTTATAAAATTAATAACCACCTTACCTTGCCTAGCAACAGAAATTCTAATCCCAACTGTGGTTGTAAATTGAGGACTATTTAGGGGTGGGCTGCTGGGGATCTTCAGGGGTTCAGGAGATCCTCCTGCTAGGGGTCTGCCCATTTCGGAGAACCCCCAAATCCTACCCCTGGCTGGCCCTGCCCATCCATAGCTGGCCATGCCCACTCCTCCCCCCCCCCAGAGTCTCCACGCAGCCCGTTGTTGATGCCAGGTAAGTGCACGGACCACGCGGAGGCTCAGGGAGGGCAAAAAAATGGGCCTACCAGAAGTTCTGGAAGTCTGGAAACAGACCTATTGCTGGCCTCTGAAGGGCCTCCGGAGCCCAGGGGAGGCTGTTTTCATCCTCCCAGAGGCTCCAGGAAAGCCTCCGGAGCCCAGGGAGGGCGAAAAATGCCCCCTTCGCCGTGGTGCAGGAGGCTGACTAGGCCACACCCACTATGGCCACACCCACCCAGCAATGGGGCAGAGAATCCTTTGCTAAAATTTTTGAAGCTCACCCCTGCCTGTATTTGTTGAACGTTTACATCATCTCCAAATTGTTGTTAGTATGCAGTCGATGAAAGCATAAACACCATATTTTTAAAAATGCACAGGCAACCTAAAAACACCATGAAGTAAAACAAACACATAAAGGAAATGTAAAATAAAATCTGGAAGCTAAAACAGGAATGGCAATAAATGTAGTGTAAGATTATAAGAATAAAAGAGCAGTCTCATCCAAAAATTCTGAAGCATCCAAATAGTTCTTCAGATGATTAGCGTCATAAAAGACCACATTTTAGGAGCCAAGCAAAGGAAGTGCTCTGGGGAGGCAGAATTTTTCTTTGTCTTTTAACAGTAGCATCCAGGATATTATGAATCAGTTCAAATATGGCTAAAACCATACTCTAAGAAGAAATAGCTATTTGCATTTGCAGGATGCTAATGGACCATCGTAAGGAAGACACAGATGGTGGCTTGAGTCTGGCCCAGAAATCACTTTCAGGTTCATAGAAAGGCATCTCAAAAGCCAAATGAAGCTTTATGAAGCCCACCCCTCCATTCTCAGAGAGAGGGATTTGTTGAAGAAACTGTTAATATGGAAATGCTGACTGAGGAATTCTGGGAGTTGAAGTCCATAAATTTTTAAGTTGCCAAGGTTGGGCACCCCTGCTTTATATGAATCTTCCAGTGCTGCATTTTGTTAAACACAAACACACACACACACACACACAAGAGCAGCAGTATGCATGGAAAAGAAGAATTAAAGGAAAGGAGACTGATAAAAACGGTACTGTAATGTTATAAAACAAACCCTACCCCTTTGGTGCATACATAATGCATCAGGGGCCACTCCCACTGCCTTGTTAATCTTTTAGCTTTCCAGATTTTTTAACTTTAAACTTGCAAAGTTTGCTTTTATGTGTGTGTTTATATTGCTTTATTGTGTTGAGAGCCTAGAGCAGGGCTGTCAAACTCACAGCCCATGAGCCAGATGCATCACGTGCTGGCCACGTCCATACCCGGTTTAGCGAAGGGGGTGGTGGGAGTCCCAATACATCACGTGACGATGTCGTGATGATGTGAGTTTGACCCCACCGGCCTAAAGTCACTTAAGTGAGATGGGTGGTGTTAAAATTTAATAAATCATCATCACATGCCCCAAGCGAGTAGCAATAGCAATAGCACTTAGACTTATATAACACTTCACACTGCTTTACAGCCCTCTCTAAGCAGTTTACAGAGTCAGCATACTGTCCTCAACAATCTGGGTCCTCATTTTACCCACCTCGGAAGAATGGAAGGCTGACTCAACCTTGAGCCTGGTGGGATTTAAACTGCCAAATTGCCAGCAGCCGACAGTCGGCAGAAGTAGCCTGCAGTCCTGCCCTCTAACCACTGTGCCACCGAAGCTCATAGGGTAGATTTTGCACTGCAATTGCATGACACTCCTTCTGTCATTTTGTCAAAAGTCAGAGGGTTCGGTGGACCCCAATGAGTAGGAGACTGTCAAATGTATTTTGTGAATATGTAACCTCATATTTGTTTCTTGGAGTACTTCTATTAAAATCCCTATGCCGCTAGTCCTTGTGGAAATCCGATGCTGAACCACGTGAGCCGTAGTAAAAGAACTAAGTGCCACAAGCACCTTGAGAGGACCTGGTAATGGAATTAACAAGAATGAGATAAGGCTATAAATTTTTCAGGATTATTGTTAAGATATACACTTAATACAGACATTAATTACTCTGCCCGCAATGAGTCACTACCCACCCACCTCCCCTCTAAGGTTTCATTTTAAGATCTAATTGTAAAGAAATGCAGTTTTAATTATAATATTGATTTTACCTCTTTGGGAGAGTGAAGCTTCATTCAATTATTTCTAATTAGGTGAGCCGAGCAGTCAAGCCAATCGAAAAGGCTCACGGGCTTCTAATTTCGTAACACTCCTTCACACAGATAAGTAGAGAGAAAAGGCCCAACACCTTAGCAGGGAAAGTAATAGAAAACAGGATTAAGATAAAAGAAAGGGGATGATCTCACGTCTTCAAGTGTGGAGGCATTTTAAAGTAAGCATGGGAAAGATTCACAGGCCTGGCTCAGGAAATGGGTTTTGTAAATGAACATTGGACAAATGCAGGAAGTTCATATTATTCCGACATTTATATCAACCACAACAATGAAATGATTTGTAGCCAGTGAAGCATTGCCTTACACAGGCCAATTAACTGATTGACAAAGGTGATGTGTGATTGAACTATTTCTTTTAAAAAGTCTTTAGCTGTTAAAGCACAGTTTCTCAACCTTGGCCGCTTGAAGATATGTGGACTTCAACTCCCAACACTCAGCAAAGCTAGCTGGGGAATTCTGGGAAATTTATTTATTTATTTGGATTTATACCCCGCCTCATTTCCCCCGTCAGGGGAACTCGAGGCGGCTTACAACGATTAAAATCACAATATTCACAGTAAAAAGAAACAGCCCACAATCACATTCATCCAAGGAGGGGCACATTAATTCCAGGACTTCCGCCAAAGCCAGGTCTTTGTGGCTTTACGGAAGGCCAATAAGGTGGGGATGGTCCTGATCTCTACAGGGAGCTGCTTCCAGAGGGTCGGCGCTGCCACAGAGAAGGCTTTTGCACGGAGACCCGCCAGCCGACATTGTTTGGCTGATGGGACCCATAGCAGGCCAACTCTGTGGGATCTAACTGGGCGCTGGGAGGCATATGGTAGCACTGTTAAACTACAGTAGCAAAGGTTGATTTGCGAGGCAATTGTTTTGCGATGTATGTTTCAGGTCAGTCAGAATGTGTGCATGCAGGGAGGGTGATACATATATTGAAGAGGGGAGTTGGGAAAGTTTATTTATTTACTTATTTATTTTATTCGATTTATACCCCACCTCTCTTCACCTGATGGGGAACTCGAGGCGGCAAAGCAAGATGTTTTAAGATATTATGTCAGCTGTTAGGGAAAAAATGGTAGAAGATGAAGTCATTGTTGGAAGGAGTCTTTCTAATGCAATGTTCTTCAAACTTGGCAACTTTAAAATATTGCCAGAATTTCCCAGACAGTATATGGAATTCTGGGAAATAAAGTCCACATGTATTAAAGTTGCCATTTGTGAAAAGCATTATTCTAACACAGGGGTGTCAAACTGGCGGACGGGGGCCAGATGTGTCACACGTAGGCCACACCCACCCCAGCTGCGCAAAGGCAAAAAGCATTGTGATACATTGTGATATGTCACATGACGTGATCGAGTTTGACACCCGTGTTCTAACACCTTGAAACTGAACTAAAACATGCTGTATCATACAGTACTTAGAAACCCAGCCTTCTCTCAACTCTACTCAATGCTATACAACATGAATGCAGAGCAATTAATTAGGTATATAACCCAAGTGACTTCTGATAATATATGTTTAAGACACTAAAGTATTTTTTTTAATGTTGTATGTTTGTGTCAGGAAATATTTTCCCTCCAGCTCTGCCCCCATTGCCGCCTCTGGGTGGCACACCATGTGTAAGGTGATAC
>JANHGC010002145.1:91375-104630 GCA_027560395.1 Boaedon fuliginosus | reverse complement strand
TAAACCGCCCAGAGTCCTTCGGGAATTGGGCGGTATAAAAATGTAATAAATAAATAAATAAATAAAATAAATAAATTCAATGCATCTGATTATTTCATGTGTGTTTAGAAAAGTTTAGCATTTTAAAAAGGGTGAAAAAAAGTGTATTTTTCTCGGTAAGGTCAAATAATTTGGGCGTGACTCACTTAACAACTGTCCTGCTTAGCAATGGAAATCCTGGGCCCACTTGCAGTTGAAAGTGGAGGGCTGCTTTAATACGAGCAGTGTTCAGGTTTTGACAGAACGTTTGCCCTGCTGCTACTATTTTTTTTTAATATTTCCTGTATCATCCCAGTTTTGCTCTGCTGCAATGCATGTTAATTCCCTGCTTGGCTTTTATTTTTAGACTATCCTAAAGAGCTTTTGTTCCAAGATATATTTAGCAGGGGAGTGAAAAGGGGAATGAGGAATTTCTCCCTTCTTTTGTCTTTTTCACCTCCACCTCTTTTTCCAAATGCATCCCAGAAGGTGGAGTACTGCAACTTTTAAAATTGCAAAGGGACAAACTACTGCTTTAAAATGCCATGTTCCTTGGGGGAAGAAGATATTCATATTTTAAGGTCCAGGTGATGGATGTTCTTGTGTCTTCCAATAGAAGTACAGGTTGTCTTGACTTACAACCGCAACTGAACCCACACTTTTGGTTGCTAAGTGGGACATTTGTTAAGTGAGTTTCGCCCCATTTTACAAACTCTCTTGCCACAGTTGTTAAGGGAATCATTGCAGCTGTTAAGTTGGTAACATGGTTGTTGAGTGAATCTGGTTTCCCTCTTGACTTTGCTTGTCAGAAGGTTGCAAAAGTGATCACGTGATTCCTCAGACATTGCAACGGTCATAAACAGCCAAGCATCCAAATTTTGATCATGTGACCATGGGGTTGCTGCAATGGTCATAAATGTGAAAAACAGTCAACAGTCACTTTTTTTCAGTGACAGTTTAATTTTGAATGGTCACTAAAGGAACTGTTGCAAGTTGAGGACTACCAATAGATAGCTGGCTAGTTTAGCTGGCTAGTTCACATAATGGCCTTGCTTTAAAACTGGATTTACACATTGCCCTGAGCTACAGTGTGTGATCCTTGAATGCAATTGTAATCATTGACAAATGATAGCTTAACATGAAGTATGAACTCAGCCACTATGGTGTTCAACAAAACACAGTTAGAAACAAACATAATATGCAGGCTCAGCCTCTTTGCTGTTTTGACTAATAATAATTGCAAGAAAGATACTTAATTCAACATTGCTCTGATCTCTTCTCTACCAAATGTGCTGTAGTAAAATGCATTTGGGAGATGGGACATCTCCTGCCACCAATACTTCAGGTTACCTCTCAAATGCAAAGGACACCAGAATTTCTTCATGTAGCAGACGAGGCAGCTTGATCCTTCTCATGAGCCATAAATGAAGGATATTGTCCCCACTGTTTCTGATTACCAATGTGACCTTCTGGCATTCAGAGATGCTCAGTCTCCATATCTGAAGGTCTACCTCAGCTTTTATGGTTCTTTGGTATGCAAAGTATAAGTTCCAGAATTCCCAACTAGGACCAAATTCAGCATCTGAGAAGAGAAGAATTCCATCCAGGTCTTTGTTACTGAAAGACCAGGATGGCTTTTGAAGGAACATGGCATCATTTGTGATCTTCCCGGATGGGTGGTGTCAAGCAAAGTCAATAGGGAAAGCTGGATTCTCTTAAGGACCACATGATTCACTCAACAATTATAATAATTCACTAAACAATTATGGCAAGAAAGGTCATAAAATCATGCACAATTCATTTAACAAGTGCCTAGCACAAAAATTTTGGACCCAATGTGATCATAAGTCGAGGACTACCAATAGATAAGAGAGAGAGAGAGAGAGAGAGAGAGAGAGAGAGAGAAACAGAAACAGAGAAACAGAGAGAGAACAGAGAGAGAGAGAGAGACCAGCATATAGCCAACTAGAAGACAGACTCAAAAAACAAAATGGCTCAACCACCATCCCAACCCAAGTCCTAGGAGAACAACCACTGTTTTTAACAACTGACAGAAAATCAAAGGGGTGGGAGTTAAGTACAGATGTCCAAGGGGGTATCATTCCACAGGGGAGCAATCATCACCGAGAAGATGATTACCACCTTCAAGGTGATGTTGCCTAACTGAGGAGACCTGGGAAATGCCCACTTTAGCTTGTCTCATAGGTGGAAAATATGGAGCCAGTTTGGTGGTTCACCACCCAACCCGCACTGTTACTAGGTTGATGCAGAATATAATCTCATCCCCAGAACTGAAGTGAGACTCAACAGACCGTCCAACCACTTCTGTCTATGGAACTGGGACAAAGAGAACATTTGCTCTTTACCTGAAGCAATCAAATATCTTACGGCAAACCCAGGATGGAAAGACAGATTGCCTTGTCACACCAAGCAATTAAAAGGTACATCTTGAAACTCTATCTTCCCACTCGCACTGTGCCAAAAAATACGTCTGCCTTAAATTGATAGGAAAACATCTTTTCCCAAACTACGTTTCAAAAGAGAAGCTCATGTAGGTCAGTGTTTCTCAAATTTGGAAATTCTTTTAAGACTTGCAGACTTCAGCTCCCACAATGCTGGCTGGGGAATTCTGGAGTTGAAGTCCACACATCTTACCAAGTTTGAAAAACAGTGGTTCATAGTTTAATCATAGACTTCGAATGGACTATCAAAACCATCTAATTGAACTCTGAACTCATGGCAGGCTAATTAATTGCACACCCAGAAAATTGGTTAACTCAATAATCAGGTCAAGCATGATGTATGAATTTGACCTTGGACTCATGGTAAGAGTGTACTCCTCCCACAAATGTAGCACTGATAATTGGCAGCATATTGAAGTAAATAAAGTAATGATCGAAATATATTCCACAAGTTTGAAATCACCTAACTTGCATCTTTGCCCAAATCTCCACAATGCTAAGCTTTGTTTAACAGCCTTTAAATATATTATTTTCATCTTCCCCAACTGATGTGTGCAAGAACATGGCCATCACAGCCTGCCACTCCCTGGACTTCAAGAAATATGGGGGAAACCTCCACTAATTCTGCCTCCCCATTGAATGAACTTCTTTGAAAAATATTTCTCACATTACAATTCTGTTCCTTAACAGATTAACAGAGCTGGAAGGGACCTTGTAGTCATCTAGTCCAACCGTCCAGCCAAGCAGGAGACCCTACACCATTCCTGACAATTGGCAGCCCAGTCTCTTCTTGAAAACTTCCTTGGGAGGAGCAGAGAAATCTTTCAGGCAGATGTTTTCAAATCGTAGAGTACAACAGTCCCCTGAGCAAATTTCAGAGAGAGATCCCATTTAATCTTGCTCTGCTGGATGAAGGTGGCCTTCAACTCTCTTTCTCCCTCTTCCAAAGGTGGATCTTCCTTGGCTCCTTCCACAGGGATGTCCCAGTGGATCCAGTCACTGATCCTGATAGTGTGCGATTGGTCTATTTTTGTATTCCTAGATCAGCCGTTAAACCATGAATGAATTTTATGGGGTGCAATTTTATAATGATTTCTTTCTTGTTTTCTGAATTATGTGCCTAGATAAAAACACATAATAAAAAAAGTCATAACCCTAATACCATAATGAAAAATAATAACCGTAACCACAACTTCAGGGCAACACCCAACCATTGTTGGGTATAAAAAAGCCTGTCTGCACTGCTGTTATTTTGGACCCAATGGGGGATTGCTAACTCTAGAAGATGCTATAAATGGTTTTCTTCTTGTATGAAGAAGATAAGTCACAGTAGGAGTGGGTGCACTGATGGTTGGCTTGTCCAGGCAAAGCAGGAGCCACATATGAGTGGCCTAATAGGTTTATTGACGATACACACATTTATAATTTAAAAGAATAACAGAAGAGGAAGGGGCTTTGGAGGTCTTTTAGTCCAACCCCCAGCTCAAACAGGAGATCCTACCATTTCATACAAATGGCTGTCAAATCTCTTCTTAAAAACCTCCAATGATGGAGCACCCACCGTTTCTGGAGTCAAGCCAGTCTCCTGATTAATTGTTCTGGCAGGAAATCCATCCTTAGTTCTAGGTTGCTTCTCTCCTTGATTAGTTTCCATCCGTTGCTTCTTGTCTTGCCATCTGGTGCTTTGGAGAATAGCTTGAGCCCCCCTCTTCTTTGTGGCAGCCCCTCAAATATGGGAACGCTGCTATCATGTCACCCCTGGTCCTTCTTTTCACTAAACTAGACATACCCAATTCCAGCAACCGTTCTTTGTATGTTTAGCCTCCAGTCCCCTAATCATCTTTGTTTCTCTTCTCTGCACTTGGGTATATTAAACTTAAAGAAGGAAAGGCTAAGAGAAGACACGATAGCAGTCTTCTAATACTGGATCAACAGCAAGGAGGATTTTCCATGGTATCTGAGGACAGGACAGGAGTCCATGTTTGGAAGCTTCTCCTTGTGAGATGGACCCAAACTCCACCAAGGTAAAGGTAAAGATCTCTGTATTCAGTCATGTCGAACTCTAGGGCTTGGTGCTCATCTTCGTTTTTGGGATGAAGAAGTCTGAAGCATTGTCTGAAGACATTTTCCGTGGTCATGTGTAGGCATGATTACATACCAAAGGCACAAAGAATGCTGTTACCTTCCCACCAAAGTGGTACCTATTCTACTCGCATTTGCATGTTTTCGAACTGCTAGGTGGGCAGGAGCTGGAGCAGGAACGGGTGCTTACCCCATTGCGCAGCGCTCGGGTCTCGAACCCGGGCTGTCGGCTCTCTAGCTGACAAGCTCAGAAACTTTAACCCCTGAGCCATCGCACATCCCCTCAACCAAGAATAAGGAGGAATCTTCTTGGCCATGAGAGCTATTAACTAGTGACACAATCTGCCTCCTGGATTCTTGGCGGCTCCATTTGGTTTTCAAGCAAAGGTTGGACAGTCACTGGTCCAAAGATTCTTGTCCTAGGTATGTGGGGGGGTTGATCTAGAAGACCTGCAAAGTCTTCAACCCTATGATTCTATGATAACAATGAGGAAAGGGCTTAATTACAACAACTGTGCTTAGTTCAGAAAAAGATGGAGAAAGTTATATAAGATAAGGCACTTTTCTTGTTTTCCACTTCTGGGTTAGAAGGTGCTGTGGTGCCTCCTGCCAATCTTAGTTTTGACAGTATTGTCCAAGAGTATCTGGAGTAGAATCTAGGAATTAAATGAAAATTGCTTCCCTTTATCCTTCCCGTTTGTTCCAATAGAAGCAGCTATGGCTATGGAACCATTCAGCAGTCACATGGCACAGAAAGCAGCAAACTATGAAACGACCAACCCAACAATTGTATCTTCACTCTCAAAGAAGGGAAAATAAATAAATGAGCTCTGCATACCATTTTAATCACTAAATACACGTAGACTGGTTAGAAAATGAACTGCATCTTACTCAATTAACCACCTAGGCATTTCTAAGTCATGGGTCAGCCCTAGTATGTGTCTATTCAAGCCATAAACCGACACAAGTTATGCAAACGAGATGGATGCTCAAAGGTTGGCTTGATTGGCCTAATGAACTCTAGACGTGGAATCTGTAGTTGCTTGATGGGAAGTAGTTATAGGTAGTTCTGCAACTATGGCCATAAGGGGGCCTGTCCATTGCGGCTGTAAGTCGTGACAAGATTAAAGCGGGTCAGTCATGTGACCAACTATTTTTTTGCAGCCGTTGTTAAGCGAACGCTGCGCTTATTAAACAAACCCTCTGTTTACCCCAACCCTTGGGTTAGCATAGTCTTTGAGGGTCGTTTTCCTATCTGTGTTTGCCTGTGTCCGGTGGGAGTGGAAACCGTATTGCTGAAGCTTTCCGTGCTGGGATGCATTAAGAGCGCATCATGTTAATTCTTCTGACATTCAGAACAAAACCAGAGCAACCCACCTTTTAGAACAAAGCCAGAATCAGAAATGGTCTTTTGCTGCGTTTTCCAGATGTTGAAAAGCCGTAAAAATATAGCCACGTACAAATCGTTAAGTACTGCAATGACCTGCTGCCTTCGATTGCATTCTCTGAAAAAGACACATTACAAAATATTTACATCCGCCACCGCCACCTCCCTATCAGTGGGACATGCTCCAAAGGCTTAACCTTCTTCCTTGAGCTGTTTGGATTCTTCTCTCTTTTTCTGAAATGCACTTTTGTGCTTTAGAACTTCCCTTCAGGCCTGCTGCCCGTAGATGGCGCTGTTTGGCTACATAAGAACTCCCATTTGTTTCACTTACTGGATGTGGAAAATGCATAGAGGGACACAGGGTTATTTTTAAGAGCAGGGAGACTCAAAGGATGGACTCCCAGTGACTCCCTTAACAACCATGGCAAGGAAGGTCGTAAAATGGGGCAAACTCGTTTAACAAATGTTTCACTTAGCAACATAAATTTTGGGGTCAATTGTGGTTGTAATTTGAGGACTGCCTGTATTTTAAGAGCTTAGCTGATGGATCAATGCATTGAAAGCTCACAAAGGCAGAAAGAGATCCAGGATGGCATGCATGATGCTGATATAATAGCTGATGTCATTACATTAAAAGCTCTGGTTATGTACATGTATCATGGCAGAGGTATGTCACGTCCCAGCACAGGCATGATGACATCGCCATATATCCCATCAACGCCTCTGTGGATACCCCAAACCCATGAAGAGCTCACCTGGAAAGCCGTTCTTCCCTCAAAACTTGAATGACAATACGGGTAACATTGATAGACATCACACAAAAAGGAAAATTCTGGAAAAGAAACAAAAGCTACATTTTTAAAAGCGCCCTGCCTATAACAGACTCAAGACTCAATTCCTTTGGCTTTACTAGAGATAAAAAAAAAAACAGCCAGCATGTTTCAAATCAGTGTTTATCAAACTTGGCAAGTTTAAGCTGGGTGGATTTCAACTCCCAGAATTCCATCCAGATTCGACTTGCCAAGTTTGAATAACATTGTTTTAAATGATCGGCCTGAAAGGTTTTGTTTTCAATATGTGCATAACAACCGCTCTGTAAAAGGAAAATCTGAACAGAGTAGGGAAAAATGAGAAAGCATACCTGAACCTCGTGATGGGACAGCTTAAAAATTTCTCGAGCTACAGGTAATATCCGGGAATCCATCACAAAATAAAGTGTTTGCATCAGTCCTAGCAGCCCTGCTCCACGTAGGTCTGTGCTGGGATCCATTCCTTAAGGGGAGAAGATACACAGAGACCGTCACACCAAGAAACGGTCTTGCATGCATTGAGTAAACCTCCAGACAGTCAATTGCTCAGACACTTGAGGCAATGCTGGAATTAAAGTTCTATGGTGAAAACTTTCATGCTCTTCCTCAGGAGTTGATAATGAAATACAGCTGCAAAAAGTAGACCCAGCTGCAGAAATTGCCTATTAATTATTCTAAAGCTATCGGAGATCGAGAACTGATGTGCTGTAAGACAGCTTGCATGTATGTATGGGATGATTTGAGGGTTGTGTTTAGTTTTTGTTCAGGTAGGGAGGTTGATTGGTAGGGAGGAAGTAAGGAAGTTGCGAAACTTGCCTACCTACCCAGCAGGGAAATTCAAACAGTGACTTTTGGGGGAGTTTAAGAGAGGAAATCAGCAAATCTGTACATCCTCACACTCCTACAAATGCTCTGGCGACGTCTTTGCACTGGCCCTCTTGAAATCTATGTGCTGAAGGGGAACAAATCAATGTTGTGGGTTTCGAATAATCCCACCACCGGTTCTGCGGGCATGGCGTGGGTGGGTGGGGTGTCATGTGACTGAGTGGGCGTGGCCAACTCAACATCACTCACGGCAAGGTGGGGCGGCACCTTGCTGTGAGTGACATCGAGTGGGCCATGACCACTCAGTCACATGACTGATGCTGGAGAGATGTCATGCTCTGGGACCGGGACCTTCTTCAAGGAGAAGCCACGTGGGCTTGTCCCAGAACTAGAAGGTAGCCCCACTGTCCCTGCATTGGCTTAGAAGCGACTGGGAAGCTGTGAAAGCTTAGGCTGCTTACCAGGTGGTGGTGGCGGCCACGTAGCCGCCACGTGCCGCCCCAGCCACCCTCACCTTCCCCACAGTGGCTTAGAAGTGGCTGGGAAGCCACCACATGCCACCCCAATCCCCCCAATCCCTGCCCTGGAGCTTACCTGGCTCAGACGGCGTGAAGAACTGGGCAGCAATGGGACTCACTTGAGGCCTCTTTTTTGGCATGAGGAGAGAAGCCTGTAGCCACTGGCTCTTTTTCAGCACAAGAAGCTTGCAAGTTTCTTGTGCCACAAAAGAGGTGGCCGCTGCAGGCTTCTCCTTAAACTGAAAGGCCTCTGAAGTGAGTCCCATGACTTGAGGAGGTGAAGAGTGACTGGGCAGGGCAGGGTGAGTGGGCTGGGTGAGTGGGCTGGGCGGGCAGTGACCTGGTGGGTGGGGGTGTGAGCTGCTTTTGAGTTCAGCTGAGGTGCAGCAATCACTCTGCCATACAAATCAGCTGAGCTAAAATAAAAGCAAGGGAATTTAGGGCAAGAAAGGCTGAGGGTGGGGGCAGGTGGGTGGAGCCAGCCAGGGGTGATATTTGCTGGTTCGGCGAACCCCTTTAAATTGTCACCACCAGTTTGCACGAACCAGGTTGAACCATCTGAATATCACCCCTGGTCGAAATGTAGGCACCCACGAGACCAATTTTATACCTTTTTTGCTGCACTTGTAAATCAAGCCCATTGTTTACTATGGACTGGTTTTGCTGAAAATCAGCAGTAAATGTTGTTTTTTGGGCAAAACTGTTGTAAGATATGGTCATGTGACCATGGGATGCTGCAAACAGCTGTAAATGTGGGCAGGTTATCAAGTGCTCAGCATGCGTCATGTGATCACAAGGGAGCCTGGCCATTGGAGCAAAATCATAATTACTCTGGAAGTCTTTCCTAACTTTGAACAATCAATAAACAGCCAGTCATAAGTCAAGGACTCACCTGTATTGTCTTATGGTTGGACCACCTATTGTTAAAATTATTCTGCAAAACTGACTAGTGCCAGAATTTTACTAGCCAAGCTAGTCTCTTCCTACCATCAATGTCTCACTCCTAAATTGACAGGCTCAGGAGATTGTGAATTTGTGGCTTCCCTTTTCAGTATAAATAGCCTTTTCATTCTTTGCTAAGGATGTAATTAACCCCTTTGCTCTCTTTGATTATGTAACTAGCTTCCCATTCCATCTATAGATTTATTGCATGCAGCTTAGGGAGCAGGAGGCACAATTGTCAATCTCACGATCAACCACCCTGGCACAGTTTACTGGTGCCAGATGGAAACCTGGGATTATAAGCCTGGGTGGTAAAGAACCATAGTTACAGAGCAACATGACAAGTAGGTCTCCTGACACTGTCTCTCATGGCTGATCGAGATGAAAACAACATCCCTTATATGTTGTTACTCCTATTTAATAAAGCTTTGTATGTTGCAGGAATCCTGGCACCTGTTGTCCATTTGTGTCAGGGATCTACCTTGGTGGATGGCTAATGCCCTCTTTCCCCAGCAACACCATCCTGTTAATCAAAGAAATTCAATTGTATCAACATTCTTGTCCAAATTCTAATCAGTTAAGATGTATATTGTTTTATATTCTATTGACAGTCTTCTCTAGCTTGGGTTAGGGTTGGAAAATGGAGATTAGGATCACAAGGTTGCATTTTTATTCTTTGCTTCAAAACGAATAAATAAGTGATCACCTATTCCTTGTAAAGTTTGATACTCATGTAGATCAAAAGATGCCTGGTATCTACTAGTACCCAACATCTTATGATCCCAGACTCTCCAAACTTAGCAATTTTAAGTTTAGTGGACTTTGATTCTCAGAATCCTTCAGCCAGCCAAAAAGTTGCCAACTTTGGAGACCCCTGGTATAAGATATTGCAATTTAGATAATTCCACAAGCTTCATAGGCCAAGATAAGGACATGATATCTACAAATGCTTTGCTTCAGCAATACTGGTGGCTGTTTCAAACTATTTCCCTACTCCCTGGACACCTTACGTTTTTTTTCTTTTTAGGCTTGCTATTAATTTTAATGAAAATGATTGAAAATGGTTTTCACTGAATGTTTTGGACAATTTCCAACCTACGCTAATACTTAATTGGAATGTGCTTCTGGCACTTAACATATATTAGCCTCCTACTCAAGAGTTGTTTAGCTTTGCTTAGGATGAAGGGAAATTGTAAATAACTGTATGCCTTTGGGCAATGAGGCCACGTGGAGCCATGTGAAGGTTAATGAAAATGACCTTTCGTGTAAAAAAAAAAAAAACCTGAGCACTAAATGCAAAAAGAAAGCTTGTCATTCTCAATAAATAAATAATAACAAGTATATGTGATCCATTCAACCTCTGCTTTACTGTTTTAACTTTTTTTAACTGAAAGATAAGGGACTGTTTCACAAACGGTGTGTATAGTTTTCTGTTCTCTTTCAGGATATTGTTTCTACAAACTTCTTACAGACAACATTTAAGCTATTAAGTTACTTACTTAAAGGGCTAAGTACTCTCTAGGTAAAGCCAATGAGAATTATTTCAGGACTTGTTCCACTTCTTTATTCTCTTCTTTCTCCCCGCACCCCCCCATCCCCATCCCTAAGGCATTAGCTTTATTTTTAAAGGTCTCTGTGTCCTTCCCAGTTAGTTGGTTTCAGGGATACTCAAATTCAGAACAAACAGTGGGAAGATTGTTTACTTTCATTATGCAAAGGATTACCTATGGGTCTTGTAGAAAGTTAGCACCCGCCCTTCTCCTAGAAGAATGAAATATTTTGAGAAATATTTTTAAAAAGCATGGATGAGAAATTGAGAAACCTGCTCTTGGAAAGCAGCCTCCACCTTTTTTAACAGCCCACAGCAAAAGTCAGCACTAAAGAGACAAAGAGCTTATTGAGATCTAGGTAGCTCTATTCATAGGCAAAAATTCCCTGTAGCAAGGTCTGAACAAAGGTAGGATTAGTCTTCAGCCACAATAAGAATTGCCCAACAAGCCCCTTCATTGCATCAGCCCAAACGTCGTCCAAACGTAGCTCAAACTCCTAGGATTTGTACATGATACCATGGGAGTCTGACAACAACCAATAGAATACATATTCTTGCACAAGAATAGGAAGCTCAAGTGCAAAGCCCAGGGAAAAGGTATATAATTACCCCCCACTCTCAACTCTATGTGGTCAGCTGCATCAGAACCAGGGGTGGTTTCAAAGTTTTTAACCACCAGTTCTGTGGGTGTGGCTTGGTGGGTGTGGCTTACTGGGCATGGCTTAGTGGGTGTGGCTAGGTGGTCATGTGACTGGTGGGTGTGGCCAACTCAAAGTCACTCATGTCAAGGACTGCTTCTCCTTGCTTGGCCTCTTGTGACCATGAGAGAAGGAGAGAGTAAGTCTAGGCATACTGTCAAGAATGTAATAGGAGAGGCAGTTTCTGTAAACAGGGCAATAAAGATTAGGTTAGAAACAACACTATAATGTTTCCTTCCTGCCTTCCTTACAGGATTATCCCTGTAATGTGGAAAAAAAATAAAAGGAGATTTCTTTCAACAACCAGTTCTCCGAACTGCTTAGAAAGTTAACAACCGGTTCAAGCGAATACGTGCGAACTGGTAGAAACCCACTCCTGATCAGAACCATGTGCTTGGTGGTTCTGCTTCATCATTAAATCATCTTTCCAAACAGTCTCCCTGTTTCCAGTGTCTTTCTCCTGGCTTGGAACTGAACCAAATGGATATTTCTCCCAACAGTCTGAAGAACAGACAACATTCTGGTTCGGACTTGAACCAGGAGACAGGCAAAGAAAATCCAATACTGTGGAAGCAGCTCATTCATACTTCCACCAATAAAGCAGAAAACGTGAGTCTGATGTTTTGTGAAGTGATGAATACCTTCCCCCTTTGGCTTCCTGATTTGCAGTTGCTTCTTTCTCCTGCAACTGGGAAAACACATGTCTGGAGCCCTAATTGGAGAAAAGCATCTGGTGGGTTTTTGCAGCTCTTCCCCCACCCTGAACTCCAGCTGTTTTTTCCACAATGTAGAATTCCAGACAGGTGTTTGCCAGAAAGGTCACAACAGCAAGGAATGAGGTAAAATTCATGTCTGTACATCACATCCTCTCCTGGTCTGCAAACGCTGCTCTCTAACAACCCGAGTTATATGCCAGTTTCCTGCCAAACATCTATCTAATATTTTAATATTTATAAATGAATATGTTCCATTCATAATTTATAATATTATATTTGTAATGTAAAAGAGGAACATTTGGCCCAGTGTCTTTCCTCAATTTTAATGAAGTGACTTGGGGAACAATTATTGTCTCTCAGCTCTATTTAATTCACAGAGCAGGGATCTCCAACCCCTCCCTGGCCGCGAACTGGTACCAGTCCATTCTTTCATCTTTCCCAGTTTTAGAGCCTCCGTCAGTGACCTAAGTCTTCATATAATGTGTCCAAAGTAGGATAATTTGTGCCTGGTCATTTGTGTCTCTAGTGAAAACTCTGGGATTATTTGCTCAAGTCATTTGCTTTCTTGGCTGAAAAGGAAGCCTTGATATAACAGACTGTCATATTGTGGTTCTCAAAGGGTCTACTGGACAATGTTTGCCTACCTTTACATCCAACATCAGAGAATTGAGAACCCTAAGTAGGGATAAAAGTGCCCAGTTTTGTGAGCATTATTATTTTTTGTTGAGATATTTCAGTACAAAACAGGCTCAAGACAGATTGCTACACCACAATTTCATCTTTATTCCCATTTTTCAATACTGCATTAGACAGCCCACTTTTTTCCTAGAATCAGTGCTATCCTTTAAATTGCCTGATTCATGATTTTTTTACCCCTATTATAGCCATTAAACAGTGCATGTTATTATGTGGCAAATGTTGCATTTGTAATCCTTTGTAAGATAATGTTTCTTGTCTAAAGCCCCACTAATGGTAATGTTCCATTAAGCTGTAGTTTTTAGTTGGACATTTAGTCAACAAACTTAAAATTGAAAACTAATGGTCTTGAACATCTCAGTGCTACGGAAGCCACTATGGTGGCAAATAGAGGCTCGAGATGAAATACAGTAGTATCTTTATTTTCTACCAGTTAGGACAAAAGTAGCAGCAAACCCTAGCCCCACTATCCTTTCCCATTTTATTTATTTATTTATTTATTTATTTATTTATTTATTTATTTATTTATTTATTTATTTATTTATTTATTTAT
>JANHGC010002145.1:41490-58208 GCA_027560395.1 Boaedon fuliginosus | reverse complement strand
CCCCTGAGCCGGCCCAGAAGGATACCATGATCGATGGTATCGAACGCCGCTGAGAGGTCAAGAAGCACCAGAATGGAAGACGAACCCCCATCCCGGGCCCGCCAGAGATCATCGACTAGCGCGACCATTATACCCATTATACCTTTAAAAATCTGCCATGCTGCTTACCTGTCTTGCAAATAATCATAGATGGTGATAATAACAACAAAAGTACAATAAAACAATAAATAAAAAGTTAAGCCAATAAAATAGCTAGATAAACAGCTCCTTAGCATTCTAAAGTGGCTAACAATTTTTTTCCACCAAAATTAAGGGTGGAATTGCAGGGAAGAAAACTGGTCCCCTTTTCCCCAGATTGTCCCACAAATGTTAAAAATAACATGCCATTGAAATCTGGCCAGTTTAGCCCTCAAAATTAACATGTAAGATGCCAATTTTATTCCGGAACGTATTCAAAACAGATCCACAAAGATTAGGTCTGTTGTGGCTGGGGGATGGCTCTGAGAACAAATGTGATCCTGGGGCACATGGACCTTTAATCTCCATGCCAACTCTAGCCAATGCTGACTTGTGTATTGGGGAATGTTATCTATGGTGCTAAATACTCTCAGGGACCTCTGGAAGTCACGAAGCAGTTGATGTGAGATTCACGCAGTGAGAAGCCTACTTGGATAGTAGGTCTATGAGAATAATACATGTGGTGCATCTATATGTAAACCATTCAACCTTGCCTTAATTACTGTGGCTTTACTTTGCGGTGGTATCAGCACAACAAGCTGCTCTCATTATTGTGGATAGCTGCTAACACGATCTGTGTGTATAATTTATATTGCTGGCTATAATACTATCAAGCCCCAATATGAACATAGAATGTAATTTACGTTCCCATTTAGCTGCACTGTGTATTCTGCTTAAATTATTTCAATAGCATCCTCATCTCAGCTCTGTAATGTAACAGCTATACATTAGTAATGCTGCACTAGACACACTGCCACGTCCCTTCTGTGTGCATTTTTACACTGAAAAGCTGTAAATAAAGTGAGTTTTGCAGGCTTAGCAAATAAAAAAGTTTCAATGTATTCAGCGACAAAAGAAAATAAAATCAGGTATTAAAAAATGCCATTATACCCATTGTGCAGAACAAGAATGTGATTCACAAGTGTTTTTTGCAAAACAAAAGCAGAGAGAGAGAGAGAGAGAGAGAGAGAGAGAAGTAGGATGAAGAAGAGGACGAGGAAGAGGAACAGGTGGGATGAAAGATACCAATATGTAAAAAAGAAGTTACATCACTTTTTCCACCCCTGCAATTATCTCTTCCTTAAAACTTGAAATAAGGTACAATAAAGTTAAAATTAATGTGGGTTTCAAAAACCATTTTCTTAGGTTTTTCATACTGAGAATACAGAATAGATATAAACTCAGATTGTGGCTAAAAACACCTTCATGTATCTCAGAAGAAGAATATCATAGAAGAGAAACTGCAGACAAAGACAAATAGTTAATATAACAAGAACTATTGGCAAATCATCGAGGGGAATTTGAAATTAAATCAAGACAGCAATTAAAAGCAGAAGTATATAATTGTCAATGGTTTCCCCATTGTTCAAACTAGACAAATTGACTTATGGGGGAAAGTAAGACAGAATTTGAAGTCCAAGTCTGTACTGCTGATGAACTTGTAATTGTTAAAATGTAAAAAATTATGTTGAAATTTGAAGCAGAGGAAGAACAGGTTAAGGAACCTATGATAAAGTGGGTGAAGAATTTTGGTTATAATTTACAGATGGATCAAGGGGGAAGTATGTGGTTAAAAGAGTTGAAATTTACATTGTGTTATGAACTCGAAGAGAACTTTTATAAGCAACATATTCTCTCTAGTTATGATTAGAGAGAAATTACCTCAAATATATAAAGCGATTTCAAGTGTAGGTTGAAAATGTGAACAACATGAAAGGGCATTTTATCTTGCTTAATGGACATGTAAAAAACCTAAAACATTTTGGATTCAAATGCATACTTAGATTCAGAGGATTTTAAAGATTAATATTCAATTGAAGCCAGAACCTTTTATTTTAGAACTAATGGATAAAAAGTTAGAAATCCTTACAATAACCATGCTAGGGATGGTGCATTTAACCAATTCAACCACTTGATGCTGTATGTTTTCTCTTTCTATTTTCCTTTGAGTTGAACAGACTTCTTTGATGGAGAGTTGTAGGAAATTTATAATTGACCTTGGGGAAGGTAGAAACAAGCTGCTAAGAAAGGATTTAAGAGATTACACAATCCACAGATTGAAGAAGAACCCATGATAAAGAAACTCAAAATAATGCTGACTTGATTTTGTTTAGTCTAATATGTGTCAAAGAAACTTGTTCAGGCTTTCAATATTCTGCTTAATATTCTACAACAATAAAGTAGAATTCCTCAAATGCCTGTGTTTTGTTTCTTGATGTAGTCTACTTTAAAACTGTATTTTATCTACTTGAATTTTTAAAAAGATTGCAGTTGTTCATCTTTCATGGAGAAAAGAATGATCGTTCACTGGTGGTACAGTATTTAATTTTCAGTTCCAAAATTTTATTTTAGTTTTCTTTCTGAAAGTTGAAAAAAGAACCTGTTGTCAGACCATGAAGAGCTACAGCTGGAGGGTGAGGCTGATGTCGCAGTGACACGACGTGTCTCTTTGGCGCTCTCGATATTCCAGCTGACCGGGGGTCTCTTGGGACTGCCTTGGAGGGGTGACGAAGAAAGAGAGTGTGCCCCATAGATCTCAGGGAGCCCATAATCTCCCTGATTGATCTAGGGAAAGTCTCTCTAATCCGGTGGCAGAGAAAGGCAGCCATTGCGAGCCACCTCAAAGCTAGGACAGCCACCAAAAGAAACGGAGCACTGAAAGAAGGAGTGACCGTTCCAAGTGAGAATATATTTTTAAAAAGGGGATTTTTGAATATAACTGTAGAAGAAAAGTGGATGAAAGTGAGACCTGAATAAAAGGAAGCGGCAAGGGAGGCTGTAAGAGCTGTCATATTACATATTGATTACAGATTTAAATAAGAAGATATATTTAGAAAGTCTAGACTGGATACTTTTTTATTTTTTATAATATCTTAAAAGGATTAAAGGAGTAAAGTTGGAATTGTTGGATTTTGACTATAAGAGGCATTTCTTGTTTATATATTTTGTGTACTTGTTTCTCTTTTTTCTCTTTTTGCAAGTTTATAAACTTGCATGGAGATAATTTGACAGAAAAAAATTAGAGAACAGCAGCGCAATAGTGCCCCCAAAAGGCAAAGGTAAAAAGCCAAAGTGAAAGTGCAAGGCTTACAGGCCTGAGAAAGCTGAAATGGCTTCAAGTGGCCTTGAGATAAGCAGCCGTTGTAGATTGGAAAGACTGTGATACAGAGGGGAGTGCTAGAAACTTTCCAAAACAGTGCAGCTCTGGGAACTTTATGAGAATAAAGCAGATAAAGAAATAGAGACAAACAGCAAATAACTCCCTTCTCTTTGGATTGTTTTGAGGCTTTGTCTGAGCTAGTGGTTTATTTTTGCTCTGTGAATTCTCTAGTTGGAAAAAACAGCTGATGGTGGACTCTTTGGACCTGGTGACTTGTTTTGGACTATAATTAACTATTTTATAAGCCTGACAAAGTAGATTCTTTTTGTGTTTTTTTTCTCTTTCTGTTTTTGCTACTCCTTTGTTTTTTTTATTTTCCTTTTTTGGGATGGAACACTTGGTGGTCCCCCATGGATTATAACTTTTTGACAATTGGATCTGATTTTTTTCTTTTGGGGGGCTTTGAAAATTTTGGTTTTTCTGTTTTTCTTTTTCCTTTTTGTTGGGTTGGCTTTTTGGTGGGCCAGTGTGGATTACAATTAAAGATCCAAAGAACAACAGACATCTGATTTGGATTAAAAATTGATTCAGACTTCTCTGTTGGATTACAATTGATTCAGACTTTTCACTTTTGGAGAACTGTATACAGCAGTGCATTCCACAATGAGGAAGACAACATCAGCACCATCTTCTGCCTCATCCTCTGCAGGATCCAGCCCTGCTGGTCAGCGGACCTTGGATGCTATGTTTCAGCAGGAAAGGCTAATCAGTCACAGTTAGAAATGAAAACGATGATGCAGATGATGATGCAAGCTATGAAACAAACTCTTCAAGATGAGATGAAACATATGAAGAATGAAATAAGGAAAGTAGTGGAAGAGAAAATAGGTTAAGTGGAAGAAAAAAATAGAGAAATGTCAACAGAATTGTAATAGAAAAGAATGAACAATGTATCCAGAAAGTTGAGTAGAAAGTGAACTAACAGAGAAGAAAGTGGGAGAGCTTGACTACAGATTTACATAAACAGAACAAGAGAAAGACAGAATAATAATTGCATTAGAAATGAACAGAGCAGGTTTTTATCTTAGATTTCAGAGCATAGAAGAAGGGAAAACATGGCTGAGATAATGGCAGATCTGTTGGCAGGAGCTTTGGAGATGACTAAAGAATTTTTTTTGTTAGAGATCAATGAAATGTTCAGCGTATATACCAGATATGCAATGAGAAACAAATTACCCAGAGAAGTTCACATGAGATTTACTAAAAAAGCAATAAGGACAGAGATATTACAGAAAGTGAGAGATGAGCTGCTAAAATATAAAGAGAAAGAGACAATAGTTTTAAAACAAATACCGAGAAGAGTTAGGGAGAAAATAACTTCCAGAGGGAGTTCTAGTCTCCTGGGAGCAACAAAAACACAGGCTGGACACAATAGATAAGGCAGAGGTATTTTATAATGACTATCTGCAACTGCTGGAGGAAGAGAGAATAGGTGAGAAAAGTGAGGATAGACATCAAGAAGAACTCTCAGGAAAGAAAGAGATTCAACAAACAGAAGCCACAGGAGTGTAGGAGTAAACAGTTACAAGAGAAGGGACAAAACCAAAATAAAAGGAGAGAGACAAGAGCAACTACAGCAACAAAACCTAACTATAAGTAAATCATTGAAGAAGAAATAAAAGTAATGTCAATCAACATAAATGGACTTAATTTGGCAATAAAAAGGAAAAGGACTTTTAATAAACTACAAAAATTAGAATTAGATATAAATTGTTTACAAGAGGTGCTTATCAAAAAGCAATACAACAAAATATTAGAATACTAAAATTGGAAAGTCATTGCACTTCTCTTGCACAACAAAATAAAAGAGGGGTAGTATATTAAAGAAACATTAAAATCCAAACAATTTTTTACAGATGAGGAAGGAAGAATTTATTTGGATTTATACCTCGCCTCATTTCTCCAGTCAAATTGAAAAAAGGGAAAGAAAAGAAATTGATTCATCAATTAATGAATGATAAAGGGACTCTTTGTTTTCAAAATGAAGATAAAAAGAAAATAGTGCAAAGTTATTATGGGAAACTATATAACCAATAAATAACTTCAGAAGATAAAATAAAACAAAAGTTAGAAAAAGCTGAAATACCTACAATATCAGAGACAATAAGAAAAATGTTGGAAGAGAAAATAACAATGATGGAATTAACAGAAGCAATTAAAAGACAAAAGAATGGCAAAGCACCAGGGCCAGATGGGTTACCAGCAGAATTATATAAAACTTTACAAGACACATTAGGTAACTCAATGTTGGGAGTCTTTAATGAACTTTTAGAGGAGGCAAAAATACCAAATTCATGGATGGAAGCATACATTACTCTTATACTAAAAGAAGATTCAGATTTGCAACAGATAAAGAATTACAGACCGATATCATTATTGATTGTGGACTACAAGATATTCACCTCAATAATTGCAGAGAGACTAAAGAGACTGTTGAATCCGTTTATACACCCAGACCAAAATGGATTTTTACCCAAGAGACGGATATGAGGACAGTTTTGTACACTTTGGAATACTATGAGATTCATTCAGAGAAGCAGATGGTGTTGATCTTTCTTAATGCACAGAAGGCATTTGATAATGTGAACTGGCAATTTATGTTAGCACAACTAAAAACAATGGATTTTGGTGATAAATTTATTAAGATGATTAAGTCAATATATGTTAAACAAACTGTAAAAGTGGTGAATGGGGAGATGACTGATAAATTAACATTCAAAAAGGTACAAGACAGGGATGTCTGTCACCATTATTATTTTTATTAACTTTGAAGGTATTAAACAGAAACATCAGACAAGATAAGGAGATACAAGGTATGGAAATTCAAAGGGAATAATATAAATTACAGGTGTTTGCAGATGATTTAGTTTTTATTTTAAAAGATCCAAGAGAAACAGGACCCAAGTTAATAAAAAAAATAGAAGAGTATGGTGAAGAGTATGGCTTGAAAATAAACAAAGAAAAAACTAAGATGTTAGTGAAAAATGTTACAGAGAAACAGAAAAGAGAGTTAGTAAAAGAACTAGGTATTCAGATTACTAAAAAAGTAAAATACTTGGGAATCCAATTAACAGTAAGATGTGGAACAATTAAGGAAGATAATTATGACAAGTTAATATAACAAATTAAGACAGACTTGGAAAAATGGAAACATCTGCAATTATCTCTAATGGGAAGAATAGAAACAATTAAGATGAAACTATTACCAAGACTATTGTATTTGTTTCAATCAATTCTGATAAATTTGGAGAAAAAGTTTTTTTGGGATCTTAACAAAGTAATATTAAAATTTACTTGGCAGGGTGAAAAAGCAAGAATGAATCTTAAAATGTTACAGGATGCAAGAATTACAGGAGGCTTTGGACTGCCTAATTGAGAAGTATACTATCAGGCAGCAGGGTTAACATGGATGAAAGAATAAATTGAGGAATACAAGACTATTAACATTAGAAGGACATGACTTACAAATAAGGTAGCATGCTTTTTTATGGTACAAGGAAAGTAAAGTACATGGTTCTCTTAAGAGACATCATATAAGAAATGCTTTATTATTAACATGGGAGAAAGTTAGAGAGCAGCATTACTTTAAAATACCAGTTTGGCTTTCGACAATGAAAAGCACTTATATACCCTAATGTTATTAATATGAGGAATATTCGATAATTTGAATGAAAAGGGTGAGCTCAAAATGAAACAGGAATTGGGTGAACAAAGAATTGATGTAACATGGTATTCACAATTACAAATACAATCGAGATATGAAAAAGATGCAAAACTGTATGGTTTTTATGAGAAATTGACAGATTTGGATAAGATATTAACAGGAACAGATAAAGATTGATAAAAAAATGTATAATTATTTACTAAATGTTAAGATGGTGGAAGAACAAGTAAAAGAGACTATGACAGTCTGAGCAAAAATCTTGGGGTATTCAATAGAATTAAAAAAAATGGGAGAAATTATGGGAGAGAAATTACAAATTGACAATATCAACTGCATATAAAGAAAATTTGTATAAGATATTTTATAGATGGCACATGGCGCCGGCAAGGCTGGCAAGGCTGTTTAAAGATAAAACTGAAAAATGTTGGAAGTGCCATCGGACACCTTGAAGCAAAAAAATACTGGACAAAAATACATACTTGGCTAGAAAAGCTGATAAATCAACATATTGATTTGAAACCTGAGATATTTTTACTGGGGATTTTACCTGAAGATTATACTAAGGAGAATGCATGTTTGATTATTCATGTATTGACTGCAGCCAGGATTGTATTTGCACAAAATTGGAAGAGTGAATAGATACCTACGGAAGAGAATATGATAAGGAAAATATTAGAATGCGCAGAAATGAATAGGTGAACATTGGCAATTAAAGAGAAAGAGGAAACAGAATATTATAAGATATGGGAAATATTTTACCGATGGATAGAGAATAGATATGAGAGAAAATATTAGAAATGTCAGGTATTTAACCGTTAAGTTTAGAATGATTAATTAATTTGCATGAAAATGTGATGAAAATGTGAGTTATTATTGTGCATAATATTTGTACCCAGATGACACACTGCTTAATGAAAAATGCATTGTTTATAAAATAAAATAAAAAAACTTTGAAAAATAAGACTACAGTAGTCTTCCTCAGCTGATGCCTTCCTAATATATTGAACTACTAACCATCAGACCAAACCAGAACAACCACTAGTAAAACGCAATCAGGCTACATTCTATTGGAGAATGGTCAGGACTGGAGACTGAACAAAAAACAGAATGCATTGGGATTCTAAATGGTCAAAATAGATCAACCTTCCTCACCTTCATCTTTTCCAGATGCCTTGGGACTACAGCTTCCCGAATTATCATGTTGGCTCAGAATGCTGAGAAATTCAGTCCAATAAATTTGGAAGAACTCAGATTGTGAAGGTTGACCTACATTGTAAGGATCTGATTATGTGTGTGTGTGGGGGGGAAGTGCCGCTAGAGAATTTAGCCTGTATTTTACAGCAAGTACCTAACACAAAGATTGACTAACAGGAAAAAAAATATATTTCAAATACTGTGTCTTGCTGGTATATTGATGGCTTGTAAATAATTAAGAGTAAGAATCTTTCCTCAATTTTTAGACTTCTTAGCGGATAGCAAGAATATCTACAGGGAAGTGAATCAGAGCAGTGATGTCTTACCATTCAGACATTCAGTGATTTTCAAGACCTGACAATAAATCCATAAGAAGAAATGGGATTTCAGTTCCAAGGCATTCCCAATTCTAAGTCATACTGACCTTGCTGGTCTACTCTGAATTTGCTTTTCACAAGGGTCTACTTTTCTGAGGTCACCAGGAGGGAAACGTGATTCAAAAAGATCTGACATGCTAGGCTTTTTCCCATTGCTGACTTAAAACAGCGGAAAACAATATCAGATGAGATTTGCTGTCCCTGTTGTCAGTCATATCCTACTTCTGTTATCACTGTTTCAAATCACTGCAGTTACCTTCATGCTTTCAAGGTGAGGAAGGCTTGGAGATTTTGCACATCAAGAGGCTGTACACAAAAGTGTTCAAATAAAAGAGAAAATGACACCTAACTATCAGTACAGTTGAGGACAATACAGACTGTATTGTAGTATATTCAGCTAAAGACAACAAGGCTATCTCGCTGGGGAAAGAGGACATGTTTATGACAATATTATAAAAACACGGTAGGCAAAATGATGTTTCCAGAGTATCTTTGTGCTGTGTTGAAGTAGAAGTGGGGAAAAGTGCTGCTGTTAATAAACACATACAATGCAAATGTAAGGTATGGCTGATCTCGACAACCATCAGTAACCTTTTAGAAATTCCTCTGCTTTGAAAGTAGCTCACGAAGGAAACCAGGGACTCACTTCTAAAATCAGAGTGAAGCAACTGTCTCACTTACTTATAGTGACTGCTACAAATAATAATAATAAAAAATAATATAAAAAGGTGGAGGGGCTAACTGAATTCCACTGGCAGACAATCAAACGCATATTGAGATATTTGAGTGGCCCAAAGGACATGGTCCTCCAGATTAAGCCCAATGAAAAGGACGAAGCCCAGCTGACTTGTTATACAGATGCAGATTGGGCTGGTGATACTGACTCCAGTTGTAGCACATCTGGATTTTCAGTATATCTCAATGGTTGTTCCATATATTGGCATGTAAGCCAACAAAGATTTGTTTCAACTTCCACCTCTGAGGCAGAGTATGCCTGCATGTCTGAGGCAGGTTAGGGTTAGAACCTGTTATGGTTCTACTCCCTCATAACTAGTTTGGGGAAATATCCAATCCATCCTATCCAGATGTTTGAGGACAATACTGCAGCAGTTCAAATCTCAGATACAATTGCTGTAGGTTAAAGATCCAGACACATTGACATTAGATGAAAGAATGTCAAGCAACTGGTTGATCAGGGTTTCATATCAACTGAATACCTAGAAACCAAAGAACAAATTGCTGATATCCTTACCAAACCTTTATCTGCTGATCAAAATGCATACCTCCATCAAAAGTTTTGTTTGTCCATTTAATCCTGTGTTTTCTCATGTCAGCGATCAACACAGAAGGGGATTGTCAGATGGAACTTCTGGCAGTATACTGACCACTGCCATGCTCCAACATAGCCTGGATGGAAAAACCCAGGGTACCATAAATCCTTACCTGACTGCAGGAAGAGGAGGGTTACCCACAAGGGGGTATAAAAGGCTCCTCCACCCTTCTTGTCTTGCTTGCTCTTTCTTGTTCTTCTTTCTGTTCTCTTCGTCCCATGATGGGGTCATACAGAATAGATAGATACTTTGTTATTTTTGTACTCTAAAATAAAATATTATGGTGAAGACTTCTTGGTCTCAGCATCTCATTGCTAGGGACAAGCACCAAGATCCAAACCATCTCCAATAGGGTGTCCATGGGAAGCATCTGAGAAAGTAATACCAATTTTGAGGTCTTTCAGGAGATCAAGAGCTTGGGAATCCAAAAACAATCAATCAATCAATAACAAAAATGAAGGCATGCACTTTAAACAAACCATTGCCCTGAAAGTCTGCAGCCTGCTGGCCAACAGGTAGTAAGTAGGCATGAAAAAGCAGTGGGGGGGTGGGGGGTGGGAAGCACCAGATGCAGTGAAAATAGTTGGTAGCGGTTTCCCCACTGGTAGGTAACTCTGAGAGGGAAGAATTTGACAAGGAATCTACCAATCAATGACTTGTTATGGACAACAAGACAAATTTGCTAAGGTACCTCACCTGCTGGGAATACCCCATTTTATGTTGACTTGCTTCCCTGGTGGTTTTCATCCCATTTTAGCAGAAAGAAAACAGAATCTCAAAAAAAATTAGAAGTACTGGAGAAAATAAAACAGATATGAGTTAAAATAGAGTCACAAGACTACAATGCAGGCAATTGCATTGGGAATTAGAAGCTATCAATTGAGGGCAATGTAGTCCCATCATAAGAACAGGGGGAAAATGGTCTCTTTCTCTCTCTTTCTGTGTGAACGAACGTGTCTGAATAAATTCTATAGAAGAATGAGAGACAAGCATTACAGGAGAAACATGAACGGCTGCAACTTGTCCTCTCCATGAACACTGTGATCCACAGAGTTTCTGGAGATGACAAATGTCACTGGGCAGCTATTTGTGTTAATATCACAAAGCCTGTCCACAGTCAATTCCTAGTCACCAATTTAGTTCTTGTGAAAAGAAAGCCACTCTGTTGTTTTGGGATTCTATCAAAGACAGAAATAATTCAAAAGCACCCAATGTGATTTGACATTTCGAATCAATTTGATGATCTGATTTGGACCATTGATTTGATTAAGAAATCTGATTGAGTTAAATCATATCAAATCAAGTCAAAACTTTACTCGCCCTTAAAAATCTGAAGAAGATGCAGCAGAGATACCATGGGTTCGCTAAAGAAGGTGTGCAGAACCTCTGGCAGTATTAGTGGTTATTGTTTGTCGGGATGGAAAAGTATTGATTTATTTTTTGAAATTTATTTATTTATTATTTATTACATTTTTATGCCGCCCAACTTCCAAAGGACTCTGGGCGGCTTACAACATGGATAGCAATAGCACTCAGATTTTATACACTATACATATGAATTGTGTGAATATATGTGAATTTATATCCCTATTTTTTCTTTTGAATTTGTCCTGTTTTACTTCCTTGTTAATTTCATAATGTTCTAAGTATTTGCCTTTATCATTCATTCCTTAATCTTTTTAAGAAAGGCAATCCACTAATTTCACATTCCAGAATCCTTTCGTCTAGCTAAAGGCATTTAATCTAGTCACTGATAGGATATCCCAACAGATTTGAAATCCATTTTTGGAAACAGTATTTTAATATGTTCACCCTTAATAAAAACTTCCTTAAAATGTTATTGTAATAACTCAACACTGGTTTCAACATTCTTGACAGCCGGCATTTCTTTAACAAATGTTTCAAGTGGATTAAGTATTTTATTGTTTCAAGAATTAATTCCTGTTCAAGGTAACTACCATACTAAACACAAAATGCTTTGGACTTTTAGTCTTGAGGCCTACATTGGTTCTAAATTATTATTGTACAATTCTGTACAGTATTTTTAAAAATACAGTGTTTTTATTAAATATTTGTTTAGGGTATATACATAGCTATTTTTATTATGATAACATTAATGTTTTAACTGTTTACATTACAAACACACATAAAAGCAGGTATATTAATTTAAAAACAATCATAATATTTAAAATCAGCAAAACAACAGTCAGTAAAAAGATTTTAGCAGAGGTATAATGTAATAAACTCTTTGAGACTCCCCCGACTCTTCAATTCTTTTTCTATTCTAGATTTAATGATAGCCCCATGCAGAATAGTTACAGCGGTCAAATCTGAAGATAGCAACATGTTGCACCACAATTTTTCCACCCTGGCTAGAACACTGTATCAACCAAAACTGATGAAGGGTCCTTCTGCCTCCTACCTCTAAATCAAAGATATTCAGATATTCTAAAACTCCTCCATCTGAAAGAATGCAATCCAGTTTAGAACAAGGTGATTTACCACCTCACTCTAAGTATGGCGTCTCATAATGAACACCTAGATCCTTTTGGTTTCACTGTCATTCAACTTGCAAGCAGGCATTTACATGGACTCACCCTATCACTTTTGGGTGGCAATACTCCTTCAGGGAAGGAACCTACAATATGCCATTTCTTGCAGATCCTACTGGATAAATAAGCAGCTAGTCCCAAAGATAATCAAGTTCTAAACCAATTAGGATCTGAATTGCTCCTGGAAGCCAACCCAGAAACCGAATTGCTTTTCCAATAGTGGTGTCACTCAGGATTAATGAAATGTCTCCTTAACTGTGAGAGCTGCTGCATCATGAGTCAGCTATAGCTTCTCGATGGGTCTTCAAGAGAAACCTCTGAGATGGGACTGTTCCAAAGAAAGAGAACTAACTCTGAGAAGGGTCTGCATCAGGTCCTTGATGTTAGCCTTCTGTCAGCGAACATTTTCTTCCAGGATCTGGCTGGACAGGCAGATTCCACTGAGGGCATTTTCAGAGGGACAGTAAAATTTCTAATATTATGGACAGCATATGAGTGGCAGTACCATAATTAGGCAGAAATCTAAAGACAGCCAATTAACTAGACAAGTACAATAGGTATAAATTGTGTATGTGGTCACCCAACATACCCTGTTTCCCTGAAAATACGACCTCTCCTGAAAGTAAGACATAGCTTGATTTTTACATGTCCACCCAACATACACATGCCCCTAACTCATAGGCTAGTCAGTGGATGACATCCCCCGAAAATAAGACTGGGTGCCTTTTTGGGTGGCAAAAAAAATATAAGACGGTCTTATTTTTGGGGAAACACGGTATATATATAAAGCTAAGAGAGAATTCACTGCTGTAATGTAACACATGTAATACTGTAAATCGAGAGACAGGTTGGTCTAGTGATTAACGCTAGAAATCAATTATAATCCTGCCTTAGGCATGAAAGCCACTCACTCTTTATCAGTACACAATGTCAGGTTTGGATAAGTAGCTGTTCAGTCAATTTGAATGAAGGAACACGCCCACACAATCTCTAGTATATTGGCTTATTGCAATTTAATCCTAGTGTCAGGTTGGATTGGTTGTGATGCCTGTATTCCCTATTCCCTTCAGTGAATGGCTGCTGCCCTAGACAGCTATCTTCTCCACTGGTCAGCAGGTGCTTAAAAAACAAAAAAGAATCAAAAGACAAAACATAATATTGTCATTGATCCACTGATGGTCCTTAGATCAGTGAACTATCCTAGAAGCTCATATATTGTTCATCCAACTCTGGGCGAACCAGTTGTTAAATCACCCCCCCCCCCTATGAAAGTGGATCCTGGGCACCGTGCTGCAATGGAGAAACAGGAAACAGAGCCGCTGGCATGAGGGAAGGAGGAAGAGCAAGGAGAAGAAAGAGGGAACGTGCCCTCCTCCTTTCCTTGCGCTGGCCACTCCGTTTCCCATTTCTCCATGGCAGTGCACTGCCCAGGATCCACTTTGATAGGGAGGGGGGTGGGGGCTGTAATTTAACAACCGGTTTGCCTGAATTGGTGCAAATTGGCTGAATCCCACCACTGCCTTTATCGTTCTTCAACAATAGATTAGCTCTGGCAAAAAAAACCATTTGGACTTTTATCTAATGTGGCTGAACTTTCTTATTTATTAAATTTTAAATGACTACACATACTGAACTACTCCCTTTTAATCTATTATACATTTTCCACCTCTGTACTTATGTTAGACTGTTAAAGATGTACATTCTAAATACCTTTAGTAAAATCTACTCTTATAAATGCTTTTTTAAAATCCATAATGGCAGTATTTTTCTTTCTTTTTTTCAGATTAATCCCATGGTAAAGATATCAGGCTTCATTTCAATTTGTGTCACTATCTAATGTCCTTTTCATATTTGCTTTCTAATTACAGTAAAAGGTATCCTTTCTTATTTTATGGTTTGATATTTTTTTCCAGTAGACTGTTTGATTTGCAATTGGCAAGAGCCAACTAAAATACCAGTTTTCCAATGAAAAAGATCTAGTACTAAATCTTAGTAATTAAAGTTGATCTCAGGTATTTAAGTTAAGTTGTCCTTATGTATAAAACAGAATTTTCCTCTAGCTTCCTGATGTGATTTATGATGGGCTGATCTGGAATACACTTATAGTTAGTGACAATATTCCTTTAATAGAAAAAAACCCTAAAATAATATATTGGTATAAGGTTATTTGAGGTACAATTTTTCATTCAAGAATGGTGCATCTAAAGCAGGCACCTGGACCCTTTCTTCTCATAAAAATGTTTCTGCATTCTGTGAATATAATTTGCTTCACATATGTTTTGCTGGGAGCAAATTTTTAAATTCATCTCCAGAAATTCAGTGATGGAACAATCTATTAGATCTCTATAAATCAGTTACCAGCTGTTTCCAACCTTCTGCAAAGGTGTCTGGAAAAATGGGATTTCCTCACAGGTATGAGCTGTGCTAATTTATTTATGGGATTCCTATTTCCATGCTCCCTTCTTATTTCTTTTTTTTTCTGTAGATTTTATGCGTGTTTTAAAACACTTTAAGGTAACTATATAATTTATTATAATCAAGTAGGATGGGGAGAGAAAAATATACAATTCTGAAGAAGTTTATAGAATACTAAATAAATAAATAAAGTAAGTAAGTAAAGTAAGTGAGTGAGTGAGTAAGTAAGTTGGTTAGTTAGTCAGTTAGTTATACAGGGATGCTTAAAAGTTTCTGAAACCTGAATTTTCAAAATGTATACTTAAATATGAACTAAAGCATTTCTGTTTCCCATACTAGATAAAGGGAGCCCAACTAAACCAAACTAGATAAAGGGAACCCAACTAAACCAAAGAGTCAACAATATGATACTTAGCCTTTATTTCACTGAGAAAAGTAGCAATAGGAATAGCCCTTATATACTGCTCCATGGTGCTTTACAGCCCCCTCTTTGGTTTACAGGGTCAGCATATTGTCCCAACAATCTAGATCCTCACTTACCAAACTTGGAAGGATGGAAGATTGAGTCAACCTTGAGCCACACCAAATTCAAATTCCAGGCTGTGGGGAGAGTTAGCCTGCAATACTGCACTTTAACCATTGCATCCCATGGCTCCAAAAGAGATCCAAAGGTGTTCTCCAGCGGAGAAGAGAGTACAAGTGACCAAACATACATTGTGATGTGATTCACCCTTTACATATGCAATGCCACAATCTAACTATGAAAAGGCAAAGCTTGCACCATGATATTAGAATGTATGATTCATAATATTGGTGTCATTCTGGTTAGGAACAAATTCCTAAGAGTGGTCTATAGACTCCTGAATGGGTTTCACATGGCAGCTTAGCCTTGATGAAACCCAAAATGAACTCTTACTTTCTGTGGTGAGACTAGCCAACTATCCTGACATCTGGAGCCTTTTGATCTGTTATGAGAAACCAGTGGTTATGTCTGCAGTGGAGGTCTTGGAGTGGGAACAGTGGTTTAGATCAATGATATCATAAATCCTGAAATGTGTCAGTTGGTTATATATTCAAATTAATGCTTAAGGATGTGGCTGAATCTCAAGAATCATTGTAGCCTTAATATTTAAGGAAATAATCTGTCCAGTGGACAGAGAGACCGGCTCCCTGAGAGACTGCCTGTTTCATGATGAATCTGCCTATGAACCTGCTATCACGTCATGATTATGAGAAATCTGATGGATTGACTGCCATGGATTCTATGAGTTTCATTCCTTTTTCAATTTGTCTGTGCCAAAAAGATGACTGTGAATAGATGCTTATATGGGGATGGATAGCTAAATGGTTTATATGGGGATGGATAGATAAATCCACCTGACTTTACTGTTTACAGAGTAGGGCAGTATCCATGAATTTTTAAAACCATTGGACTCAATCCCTTCAATCCCTTTTGTCATACTTGCTGTTAATCATTCAACTGCCATTAAACATGGATGCCAATATATGAATATTGTCTTTTCTTGTGAAAGCAATAGTTCCAGTGATGATATTCAAACCTGTTCGCATAATTACAGGGTTGTGCTCCACCAGAAGGAATATCATCCCTGGCTCGGTTCCCCTGCCCGCTCCAGAAGCCCGGCTCAGCAAGGTGCGTTGTGAGGCTGCGCGTGCACTCCGCGATCGTGCAGCCAATTAAAACTGGCCGCCCGGCCCCACGCCGCCGAATCCACCCCCCCACAGGCCTCACAGGCGGCGTGTTGTAATTGGCTGCGTGATCACAGAGTG
>JANHGC010002144.1:442655-460714 GCA_027560395.1 Boaedon fuliginosus | reverse complement strand
GGTAGCGAAAATTTTGATTATTCAAAGAACCAGCAAATACCACCTCTGATTGGCCGACACTGGCAAATACCACCTCTAATTGGTCGACAGCATAGCCACACCCACCAAGCCATACCCACAGAACCAGTAGTAAAAAAAATTGAATACCACCACTGCCTACAGACATTGCTAAAGTAATAATAAAAAAGTTAGATACTTAATCTTATTCACATTCTAATTTTCCTTTAAGGACTTCAAAGATGTTTTTAGGTTCAGTTACTTTTAAACCAATCCTGTGAGGTAGATTAAGCTGACAATGTATATCATTTGGACAAGAAACACAACAGAAAATTTTGTGGCTGCTTTTTAAAGATTGACAATTTATTCTGACAGAACATTTCATAGATGACAATAGGTTTTAGCAGGCACAAATCATGTTTTCAGATGACACATTAACCTTGCAGATGATTTGCAAAACAAGAATTTAAATATTCCAGCTTTCTATTCAGAAACTTTTAATTTTCCGCTGGAAAATATGTGATAAATATAAAGCTAAGATTACAGTGAGGGAGAATGAGAATATAGGCAAAAAAAAAAAGCAAAATAGATACACAGTGTACCTTTCTTGTTCACTGAAAATTAAATTCTGGTTCAGTGAACAACTGGACAGATAAAAGCATTTAATATTCAATTAAACTGGTTCAGACAGGCTTCTCTAAGAAAGGTATTCCTTAACTATTTCTAACAGGGACAAAGCTCCATTGTCTTTGTTCACATCAGTGTTGAAAGCAATAAAAAGAGTCTTGATAGTAGAACTTAAAAGACTAGCAATTTCATATGGAAGCATACTGTTTTTAGATACTCTTATCTAAATGGTTAACAACTAAGTGAATCTGTGATGACTCTCTAATCTAGATCTCTTCTACCTAATTCCAATTTGCTTGATGCAAAATCATATGACAATACCATATGGAGTTTAAATAGTTTCAGCATTTAAATATAAGTAGGAAAGTATGGATCCACAGTTTTCATCTAAAGGAAATGTTAAAAGAGACATGTATACAAAATGAAATATGAGTGTAATCCTGAAGGAGATGTACTAGTTAAGAGGCTGATATCTATAGAAAGTAAGTTACAAAGATTAAAGCACAAAAGAAGTAACAGGAAAAAAACTGTTTTGACTATGTCAATAATATTTTTAAAAATCAAGAGGTGAGCTTGTTGTCAGGAGATATTGACAGGAGCAAGTGATGGAAAAAGAACTGAACTCTTCAAAGTAGAACAGTGGACTTAAGAAGAACAATTAACAAAAGAAGGAAAATAAATACAAGTAAAAGTTGTCCTTTTATGAAGGATACTGACAACTAGAATTCTCCAGAGGACAGCAACTAAGATGTAAGGAGGCTGGAAGGAAAAACCTATGATGTATGGTTGGCATTGTTGGGTATGTTTAGCCTGAAAAAGATTTTGGGGGGACATGACAGTTATCTTCACATATATGAATGGAGTAGGTAAGAAAAAAAATATTCAGTCATTCCAGAAAATAGGGAAAGAAACAATAGACTCAAATTAGAATGAAATGGATTCTTGTTGAACATCAGGAAAAAAAATTCCTAGCAATAAGATCCAATCAGGAACAGTCTGTCTGTGGGTGGTGGACTTCATTTGGTTGGAGATATACAAGTAGAGGCTGCATAGCTATCTTCTAGGGATGCTATGAAAATGGATCCCTGCATGGTGATCTCCAGGTATTTGTTCAACAATGATTCCATAAGTTCCATAATGTAAATTCCTTCTGGCAAAGGGGTTTGAACTTACTGCTGTTGGACTGGTCACAGATGGCATCTTCTATCAGTAAAATTTCTTTTCAAGATGGGCAAAGTCAACATTTTCCACACACTTTAGCTAACACTCTTTGTGAAAAATTAATAAAATCAAAAAATAAATAATGCGACCTACAGCTTGCACAACTGTCAGCTACTTTAACTGCATAACTGTAGCTTTCAGTTTTTTTAAAGGAATAGTCAGTTAAGAAATAATGGCTATTGCAAGTATCTAAGATAAATAACCAAGTTCAGTTTTGAGAGTTTAATCTACTACTTCCATTCATTTCTCAGGCTTCTAGGGTCTATAAAAATCTCAAGGCATTTTGAACTACAAAGCTCTTCCTTAAGTATATAATAGCAATTCAGGTTATAGCTACAAGGGAGGGCATGCTTGTGGCAACACTTTAGTTAAACTATCATTTAACTGAATTAAACAAGGAACATTTATGACTACTCTAAATGACTAGAACAAGTCAACCGGGAAGCTCCTGGAACGAGAAATATGATAGTTATTTAACTAATTGCAGATATGGCTATAGGGCTGCCAAAGCACAGTATAACCATTTAAAATACATTCCTATTTGATTTCAAGAGGAAGCCTCCTAAAAATGGGTGGGCTGGGAAAAAGAAAAGTATAAGAAAAATAGGAACAAATATTGTACATTCCAAAGACTTTGGAAAAGCACAACAAAACCTGAACTGGAATGCCAAATGTAGGTTAAAAATATACCTATCAAATAAAGGTTTAAATATATATTTAAAATATTTCACCATGCTAGCTATTGTATGAATGTACCAGTATGTATTTCTTCTGGAATCTTAAAACACATTTGAGTTAGCATAATGCTGCAATGGATAATCTGATAATTTTAAATAATAAGGAAACAGGATAATAATGTGGTTTCTGTTAGCAATTCAAATATTCTCAATATACTTCTTTTAAAAAAATATTTTTTTGAAATCAAGAGTTAACAGGTAATTGATGATTTTGATAGTCACGAAATGGAATTGGGCACCTAAACTATAAAACTGATTTTAGATTTCCTGTAGAAGTCCAGTAAACAACTACTGGAACAAGAAGCTGGAATGGATAAAACTTTTGTTACAATCCAGTACAGAATTTACATGTGGGGGGGGAGGACCTGAAATTTTTAGTTCATTGGATATATTTCTGTGATGCACATCGGCATTAAAGATCGGAATGTGTTATTTTTTTTTCATGTTTGAATCAAGTGGTGCATTACGTATTTTAAATCTCTGTAACTCCATTGTCTTTCTCAAATGTGAAATACAGATCTGCCTCTATTCAGCACACTGTAGAATGAATTCCTTGTGCAGTATATTGTATGAAAGGTGGACATATTGTGCATTGTCCTGTTTGTTCTTTTTTTCACGAATCATACGATCATTATCAAATGGTCCCTATTTCTTCATGAGGTAACAAATCCAGAAGCAGCAATATAAAGTTTTGGTTCCTTCGGAGGAGAGCTTGCTCAAGACTGTAATTTCTGCTTTATTTACACTGACTCAAGCAGGTCATACTGCAAGAGTTAGTCAGCAAAATCACTGAAACTACACTGATTCCTACAAAAACTGAAGGTCCTCCAAATCTCCTAGCTAGAATTATCAATAGAATCCTTTTTTTTTTTTTTTGGCCTCTGAAACTAAAAAAAAGAAAGATTGCTTTTCTTCTTACTAGCAAAAGGGCTGAAAAGAGATTCTCAATCATTAAGAAACATTTGTCATTCTAAATGACAAACATTTTCATAAGTCAGCTAAACTCACAATATCTTCAAATCACACAGGATTTAGCTGCATTCTTGATTCACAACCAAGTCCAGGCATATTAGGCTAAGAGAAGAGAGAAAATACGACAAATTCAAGAGGATTCATATTAGAAATCATGGGAGGCTTTGATTGATTCAGCTATTGGAAGCACTGCTAAAGCTTCAGGTTATCAACTGTATTTCAACTTTAACACAGAAGAGAGATTTGAAAGCTGTTAGAGGGAATACATACTTGTATGCAGGAATATTTGCAGTTGACTTTTCTATTTATGCAGGATTTTTTAAACCTCAAATTTTTATTTTTAAAGTTACAAGTCTCTAACAAATTAACTCAACAGGCTCTCAAGCCTTAACCCTTTGCTGCCGCTGGCTTTGTATATTAACATGTACTATACAGTAATATAATTGGTTTGTATTATGCTTAGCATGGCCACATTATATTATGGTATAGCACTGTGTACAAGGTAGTTCACTGTAGCTTACTTTAAAAAAATGAAAAAATCCTCTGGTTTAGAATTGTGTGTAAAAAGAGCCACTATTTTGTTTGGCATGGAAATTTACATTCTGAATCCATACTAAACATATGATTCCTCAATGAAAGCACATCAAATTCTTCCTAGCTAGATGTCTGAAACAAAGCTCATCCCAAGCTTTCATCCTAAGGTAAGTAAGTAAGCTCAATTCTCCAGTAGTGCTAGATATGCTAACACCATAGCTGCTGTTTGGTAAAGTAATAGTTCATTCAAGTCAAATTTGACCCTGGCAAATAGTCTTCTTAGCAACAGTTCAGAATTCTTTGCCATTCCATTTATTCCTGATTCCCCCCGCCCCCACAACTTCCTAGGCTGGTAGAAAACCTAGGATTTCTTGATATTCTTTTGTTCAAACACCAATCTGGTCAGTCTCTTAGCAGCTCTCTTAATTTCAGTTTTAGTTCAGTTTTTAATAACATTTTACTCTGTGTAATTTTAATGTTTTAGTATTTTAATTATGGTTTACTGTTTTATAACTTGTAAGCTGCCGAGAGTCATCTTGTAGGAGGGATGGGTAGTATAATAAAATAATAATAAAATAAATAAATCTGGTCCAATCCTGCTTAACCTTTTCAAGACCAGTCCAGGTTGACTAATTGCTCCAGGCTTCTGTGATGTGTTTTGGCGCTTAGATCAAATAACGTATCTTCAGTAAATGCAGTTTTTTCCACAATGGACTATCTACATATAAAAGCACCCAAGTGTTGGATATCATAATCAATGCCAAGAGATCATTCTGAAATGTTCAGTACTGTGTGTGCCAAACAAACCCAGATGCAGTCTTCAGAAGTCCTACATGGATTGGGTCCTGGCTACCTTTGAAATAGCTTACGCCAAACAAGATCTGCTTGCCCAAGGCATGCCCGTGGAGTTGCTGATAGTTTCACTCTGTGGGAGATGTGAGGAGAGGGAACTTAGAGTATTCTTTATGGAAGGGCTCCTCCTATTGAATGCCCTTCCAGCAGATAGAAGAACCATGTTCTCACTCTCTCACATTCAGGAAGCTTTAAAAAACATGGCTTTTGGAGACTAAACTGAGGGCGGTCAAAGATATTAGGGTACGATAACTTTTTGATTTTGATTATATATGGCACTATTGTTTTATGATTAGAGAAGTACGTTTGCTGGACATTTTGATAATTTTTATGTCTGTATTGTTTGTGTGTTCTTGCCTGTAAGCCAAGAGTCAAATGACTGAAGTGGCCTGAAAATTCACCAAAATTCTGTTCTGACTTCCTTGAGAACAGATGACGCTACACAGCATTCCTCTCAGCCCCTTTACTTTCCTCCTGATATTTTGCCCACTTATTTATTTTATCCTAAAAATCAAATTAATCAATAAAATCTACCTTAAACCAGCTGGACTCTATTAAAATCAGGGCATACTAGGAATACTAAGCTAAAAAATTATAAAGTTGTAAATAGTGATGGTGCTAATACTACTAATCTCCCAGGGCCTTCTGAAAGGAGATTCCTTGGGAGATTAATGTGTTTTTCATGTGCATCTAGAAAGACACGAGAATAGGGGCCATCCATGCTTCAAGGAGCAAGCTCTTTCAGAGGTGGGGAGCTGCTTCAGGAAACACCATCAGGCCTCTTTATCCTGGTTGGTGTAGCTCCTTAGCAGGTACTTAAGCAGGACAGAATTGAAAATGGCAGTGTTTATCCCTTCAACTCCTAGGAAATGGCAGAAATTAAGGCAGTTCATGCTATCTAACTCTAAATGTATATTTCATAATATACATGAATTGCTATAATCCTTTATGTCTAATTACAGTCGCCATTCTACCTGACCAAGTTAAGAAACAAGTGATATTTACCCTATACAGTATAAACTTTTAAAATTAAATTTATATAAGGGAAAATAAAAAAAAAAGAAATACATTATTTACACAAACAGGAAAACAAGAAACTCTTCATAGTAATTATTAAACATAAATAAAAAGTTGCTCAGAGTTGCCCCGTGGTAATATGGGCAGCCAATAAATTTTAACAGTAAATAATAAATGGAATTTAAAAAGAAGGTACAACTGAACTTTGCTCACAAGAAGAAGGAAAGGTCTCTAATACACACTAGACAGATTACACAATAGATTGTGTCAGAGACAGAAATTGTCAAAAACGTTTTTCTCCTCTTTGGTTGGAAGCCCTTTCAGTCAGCAGGAGGTGAACATTCATTTATGGTGGTTTTCTTAAACCCAGTAGATAAAAATTTGATTTTCCAATTATGAGAGCATGCATAGCTGGTAAGTAGGTAACATCTTTTCAGCATACATGATGAAAAGTCACACACACGCACGCACACACACACACAGACACAAACACAAAAACACACTATTTCTGAAGAAGTATCCATGGTCTGTTGTGTCTTCAGTTCTTTTTGTAAACTGAACATGTTTTAGATTCAGTTTGAGAACTCTAAAGGCAATGCGGTAATATTAATAAAAGCCTTGCAAATAGTCAGGGAGGAGTAAAGAGAATTTTCTGCTTGCAGGAAGCTCCACTTTTTCTTCCATCAAAGCCTCATTGATTCATATTAAAAAAAATCTTACTCATGTAGATTGGGGGTGTGTGTGTCAAAACAAAGTTTTATTCCACAGTCAGCATTCCCACATGCAATAGTAAACGCAAAGGAAGAAACTTAGTGCTTCAAAACTGGCTTTAGAACATACCCAAAACTTCAAATACATTTTTGTTCTCCAGGGGCAAATACCTGAGATGAGTGCAGCAATTCCCCAAAGTGCAGATACCTCAAAGACAAGACCTACAGCACCCACCCATCCCCAAGTACCTTTTTGTTGGCGTGGGGGCTCCGGAGGACACATGGGAAACCATGGCATCATTCATGTTAACGAGAGGCCGAGAAGGGCTGGAATAGAAAATGTTTGTTGGATATTAGGCTCCAGGAAGACAGAATAAGGGGGAAATGCTTATTAGTGGTTACTGAAATGCTATCTCCCTTATCCCCTACATGGCTTCTTTACCTATTCGGCTGCAAAAGCAAGAACTCCTGATATAGGAACCCTGCTTGGCTATTGCCATGCTTTTTCATCAGTTTCATCTGGACCATTTCCAGACAAAGAAAGGAGTTAATGTCACAGGAATTATAGAAGTTGCTATAAGTGACGTAGAACTCTTAGGGGAAGGTGAAATGTAAATAATTTAAAATATACAAAACACCTCACCTTTGGACCTTAGACGCAGGCAAATTAGAAAGCCTACCAGAGAAGGCTCTGTTTCCTTATGGGATTTTCCAGGCGTTCATAGGTTATCATAAGGAACTTCTACTCTCAGAAATCAAGGCCATGAAAGTATGGAAGGAATTCACCCTGGTGCGGGCTCAGAATAGTTATACAATTGCAAAAATGTTCATGACCAAAAACAAAACAAAACAAAAAAACCCAAGAACAACACTAACACCACCACTACCCCAGGTCTCCTTACAAGTAAAGTCACAATTTTCCAATGCTCGCTTCTATATTTTTTTACATACCAAGTTCTGCAGAAAAAATGAGCCATTTAGTCTTTCTAATATTATTCACAAGAGTAATTGACAGATGCACCACTTTCTTTTTCAGTAAAGTTCTTGGAACATGTCTGAAGTCAGTTATGTGGCTTGGAAGAGTCTTCCAATTATAAAACCAAAGAATGTGTTTTCTTTGCAGTAGGTCAACGATTAATCTCTCTTCCCTCCGCATTTCAATCAAGAATGCAAGGAATGCATGAAGAAGTGAAGTTCAAGCATTAGGCTGCTCTTTTAAAAAGTAATCATTTCTCAAGTCTATTCTATTAAAGGCTCATGTCAAATTGCTTGCAGTAAGGCAAAGGGCACCCAAAATTAGAGGTCAGGTTTAGAAGCCTCAGTTGCCTCTAAGACAAGCATGGCTTCCAGAAGCCCAAGACGTAAAATTGAGTATTATTGCTTCTTCACCAGTCTAAAATCATCTATCAAGCTACAATAAGTTCAACCACTTTTAAAGTGTATATCATCTACCTTCACTATAATAGATTTTAATTAAGAAACAAGAACACTTTCATTGTAAATGTGAGCATTAGGAATTATCGAGGAAAGATTTTCTGTCTTGTGGAAATGTACTTTGTTTTCTGCTAGAATTAAGAATTCCAAAATGAATTAAAAAAAACAACGGAAGGTTGTTGCAAAACCATAAGCTGACCTGAGTTCTCAGCACTTCCATATAAATATTTCCTGCTGATTAGATAGAATTATAGACTTGGAAGGGCCATTTAGGCAACTGATTTCAACCTTCTGCTCAGCACTGGTATAGAAATTAAAATATCCCTGAAAGATAGTGCAGTCTAAAATAAAGGAAGGCAAAGGTTACCAATTTGAATTGATCCTGCCATACATTGAAGCATGAAGGCGATACTTTTAATTTTTGTTTCAAATAATTCTTTTGTTTCAATGAGTGGCGGGATCTATTCAACCTAGTAGTCTTTCCCTTCCCTTGCAGTGTAGCCTACTTGCTTCTATTTAAAAAATTGTGCATGAGAAAATAATCTATCCCTTAGATCACCTGTCTTCTAGCTGCTTTATGTGTTATTCTACTACAGAATTAAGGTCTTTTCATATAAAAAGTTTGGTTTCCTGTAGGCATGAAAGAACAATAGTGAGAAAAACGAATACTGCTTTCTTTGTTTCCTTCGAATGCTAATTTGCATTGCTCGGTTATCTTAGGCACCTGATTTATAATATTGTACAGTGAATTATCACCAAATCATTCCAGGTCTGTACATCTCCATAGCTTTCAGTCTTTTGATCCCTGCTAACTCTTGATAAACAGAGAAATAAATTTAAAAATGAACATCTGGCAAAAAGAAAGGGATTTGTTTGCCAACATAGACAATTAGCTTCTTACTGCCTCACTAAGCTTTTTCTTTCTTAGTTAATTCAGTTGATTAATTAATTGATTCCTTTTATGCATTCTGTTGTAAAAGTGCGGCCAATCACTGCTTTCTAACTAAAAACTAAAAACAATGGTATTTGCACAATCAGCATCTTGTTACAGCCCTATTCAGCACTATTGAGAGGGGTAAATGGATTTATCGCTTGAAGACAAAAGGTCAGCAACACAAGCAATCTCCTGGAAGTCTCCTGTTAACCCACCTGTGGTGAGTCTCCACTTAATAGCAATAAGAATCCCGTTCAGAAACTCCAAGCAGATAAGGCAGAATTGCCAACCTACAAGATTTTAATTCTTACTTCATAAATAATGCCAACCTAGAACAAAACTTGGTATTGCTCTAATTGCCCAAGAAAGCAAACAAAGCAGTCTGGAAACATGTACATTATTATAAAGCAAATTATTCATAAACTTGTGGTTGCTCTTGCATTTACAAATTCACACATTTCTATCTATAGAACATATCTCTGTAGGGATACACACACACATAGAGCCTACTTCCTAGAGTTGAGACTGGCTGGCCCAAGGTCAACCAGGTGGCATTATGCCTACAGCAAGAACTCACAGTCTCCTGGATTCTAGCAGGTGGACCACTACACTAAACTGGCTCACTATGGGTGTAAAGCAGAACCCCAAAATACCATCATCTTCATCCAATCTCATGCATTCTGAGATGTTCAGCAGAGGCCCCATTCAAATTGCCTGTCACCAAGATCATTTTAGGTCACAGAGTTGGAAAATTCTGCTGGTAGTTAATCAGGCCCATTTTTGTAGGCTTCAGAAAAAAATTGAGTGGTGATTTTATAGGCTTCTTCTTGAATTACATTTTGGACGCTGTTATTCATGATTGTTGACCTTGCTGATTGTTCTACTGCTTTATGTACTATTTTCTTTTATATTAGCTTTGCCACCTCAGGAAGATTCCATCCTAAAAATACATTTACATGTGTAGACTTGCAGGAAAAGATTTGAAATAGTTTAGATAATGCAAAAGTCAAAGATATTCAATTTCTTATTGAAGAAAAGTGTTAATATAGAAAGAAAGACTTAATATGCACAGAAAGAAATGTTTAAGATTATGTTGCCTTTTAGCTTTTTTACAGCAAGAGAAATTGAATTTCTCCTTCAGCTCAAGCTATTTTCATCAACAATGTTGGAATGAAACTGAAAAGACGACCCGAACACTGAAAGTTAATGGTTTGTTGATTACGTGTGAGCTGAAATGGACTCTTTCATGCAAGTCTGCAGAGAGTCCTAAGAGCTTTACAGAACCAGCAGAAGAAAATTCACTTTATTTTATTTATTTATTTATTTATTTTTATTTATTACACTTTTATGCCGCCCAACTCCCGAAGAACTCTGGGCAGTTTACAACATAGATAACAATAGCACTCAGATTTTTATATACTGCTTATAATAGCTTTACAACACTCCCCAAGCAGTTGCAGAGTCAGCATATTGTCCCCAAACAATCTGGCCCCTCATTTCACCGACCTTTAGAAGGATGGAAGGCTGAGTCAACCTTGAGCCTGGTAGGATTCAATCTGACAACCTGCTGAACAAGTCAGCAGAGATAGCTGCAGTGCTGCATTTAACCACTGCGCCACCGATAATACTTTGTACTATATCTGGCATCAAAAGATTTAGGTTGGAATATAGGGCCATTGTTTTTACACAATCATCTGTGTAAAAATCATAACCTTAAAACATAATATGAGATCACTAGGAGTTGGATTCAACTTGAGGAACGCTTTATAGCAGGGGTGTCAAACTCAAGGTCAAACTCAGTGCTCCTACTTCCAAATTTCAATTTTTCTTAACTCAGCTTTTGGATTGAGCACTTTCACTTATCTCAGAATTTAATTAAAATAACCCCTCAAACTGAAAGCAAGCACTTTTCACTTTACACAATTTGTATGATTCTTCATGAAACTGAGACTTACAAATGGGCTGTCAATGGCCCACTTATCTTAAGCCAAGCCAGAGCAGGCCCTAGCTTCCCTTTATGTGTCTATATAGAGAAGAGAGGATAACAAGGCTTTGTGCTTGCAAGTGCTGTGGTCTCAATATTTTTATGCCTTCAAGTCATGTTAAACCCTACTGTCAATTAGTTATGTACTATCAATTAGTCATGACAAGTCCATGCAGTTTTCTTGGCAAGATTGTTAAGAGTAGTTTGAAATTGCTTTCTTCCTAAGGCTGAGAGAAAGAAAATGACTGGCCCAAGGTCACCCAGCTGGCTTTGTGCCTAAGGCAGACACAGAACTCACAGCGTTCTGGTTTCTACCCCAGTTCCTTTAATCAATCCACCAAACTCAATCTTGGTCTCATTATAGGTTATTACATTTGATTTTGACATTGGTCAAGGTACAAATTATTCTGGGCCATGCAGTATTTCCTACCAGCTGCAAAACACCCAGGGATTGTCAAAGCAAAAATTGTATTTTAGATATATAGAATATAAAGGAAGTAAAATAGAATCCGGAGGTATTACTGAGAATTAGGCATATGGAGGGACATGTAGAAGTGAACAGAGATCCCCATTTCATAACAATTCTTACGCAAAGCCTTCTTTGGGGATACTTGGGGAAGATGTTAAAAAAAAGTTAAGAAGGTGGGCTTTACGGCATGATTAAAATCCTAACCTTTTAATGTACTTACAGCATATGGCACAATAGTTTAGTGTCTATCTTCTGGAATCCTTCAATCAAAACTTTTGTTATCACAGTTGGTGAATTGTCCAGAAAAGGGAACTAAGCAATATAAAAAAGGAGAGATGTATGGCTGAGAAAGTTACCCATTAAACAAGAAAATCTGACATTACTCTAACATGAGCTTATCAGAGTGATCTATGAACAGAGCAGTATTTTATTCACTGAAATAGACAGATGACAGCTTTCTGCACTTAGACTAGCTCATCTATCATGGGATGGCAAAGCTAAAAGGTTTTAACAGCCATACATGTCAGTAACCCAACCAAACACATCAAACTCAATCCCACTGAAGAAAAGAGCATCCAGATTTCCAAGATTTCAACAAGATAATGAAGATGTGCGTGCGTGCGTGTGTGTGTGTGCGTGCGTGTGTGTGTGTGTGTGTGTATGTATGTAAATCTTTGGTTATTCGGGTTTTCCAATTTTACGTGGGAGAAAACCCGAATAACCAAAGATTTACATACAAACAGCCACAAAGACCTCAGAAAACTTATACATATATATATATAAATATATATATAAACATTTATATATGTTTTATATATATATATATAAAACAATGCATTGAGGTGAGGTAGATAGAGATAAATATAAATCATCTGAATGCATTGTTAGATTACTATTTATATATTAGTAATAAAAATAATCAGATAAGATTTACAGCTAACAAACAAGGTAATCAAATTAAGTTAGTTTACTCCAAAGACAAGGACTAAGTGTTAGCTAAAATTTTCATCAGCTTTACAAAATGCCCCAAAAGAAAAAAAAAAGGTATGGGTAGGAGAGAATGGAAAGAAAACTATTGAGGTCGAATAGATTGGGGGGGGGGGCGGGGGCGGGACCGGGACCACAGAAAATTAAATTGCCATTTGTATTTAATCTTTTGAGTTATTTTTCCTTAACCCATGTCAAATATTAATATCTATCTTCATTCATTCCTCTTCCAAGAATTAGTTTTCCCTTTTGCTGACAGGAAATATAAACAATATTGACCTTGCATTTTGTTGATTGCTTTCCCACCTGCTCCAAGTCTGCTTAGGAGACTATGAACTGCTATTTCACAAAGACTTCATTCCTGAAGCACTTCAAACCTGGCTCCAAAGATATGCAGGAAGTTACTGCTTTGTGCAGCTGTTCCATAAACTACCCTTGAGTGTTCCATAAACTACCCCGTATCTCCAGCCATTGTTGTAATCTATGTATAGCTAGAGGGGAAGGAAGCCCCGGCAACTTTTACTACAGCTTCATCCTTCACATCCATCTCTATAACCACGAGCGACTAAGAATTACTGGAAAAGGTAAGAATTTATCAATAGCATTCAACGATTATATGCTTGGCTCTTGAGGAAGAGTCTCTAAAAGTGCATGCAAAAACCTTCCTGCCTTAAAGCGGCACAACAAAAGACAGAAGCAAGTAAATACAGCAAACCTTCTGGGCTCAATGCAAAAGCCTCTGCTTTCCCTTTGCTGAAGAGGCATCCAAAGACACTCCTCCACTGTTGTCTCCAAGGAAACAGAACTGGCACGTGATGGAGGAACTTATACATGCAAAAGGCTGGCTTTCAGGGGAGGGAGAGAGAGCAGGTACCATCACAATAGTTCAGCGCGGCAAAGTAATTCCCTCTTTATTCTCTAGCTAGCGTCCCTCTGCACAGTCAAGGTGAATGGAGAGGAAGAGAAGCCCTCAGCAACACACACACACAAACACACACACACAGCCAGAAGAAGCTTCTACTTTAACTTTTCACAGAATAATTCATTTCTGCAGTTTTCCTTTAAATAACCTAAACTGTTTTGTAGATAAACCCAATAAAAAAAAAAGCAGGGACAGCTCCTTGTTAGTCTTTATTTCAACCAATTCTTAGGAAAGCTACTGAGGAATATATAAACCATAGTTATTATCCTATTGAATAATTACAGGTTTTCACTGAGCCTTGTAACCACAGATTACCACAGAATTTAAGTCCCTCCCAGGCAATAAAACAATAAAGAGTTCTGACATCAGAGCACAGCAATCTTGGCCAGAAGTTCATCTACATAAAGTTAAAATTTAATTTCTTTGACAGCCCAGCATCTTGAAAGCAAAATAGAGAAGGTAGCGGATGAAAAGTAAGAACAGAAATAAAAAGAAAGAAAGTCATTCAAATTTGGGCTTCACAAATTATTACCAGGCTAGTCCCAGAGAAGGTGCTGAAGCCAGCATACCATTAAGAACCAGAAGTGAGATTGAACAAAGTTTTGGCAGAAAACTGGCTGTCACTTATTTATGTATGCAGCCCAGTTCTTGCTTCTATGAAGAAGGAGCCTAAATCCTAAAGACTCAGTTCTAGCCAAATATTTGTATTTTCACTTCAGTTGTAGTCTCATGGATCTGCAAACCATTATTTATTCTGCCTATGCAACTGCCATACACTCTACTCTTTCTCTAAAAATCACTGGGGCCAAAGGACAGTGCCAGGGGTTGCCTTTCCAAAAGTAAAAATGAGGTGAGGGTAGAACAAAAACTGCACTAGATTTAATTTATGGGTTGATCAAATAAGGCTTAAAAATATTTACTGTCATTTTGAAAAATTTAATATAATTTAATATAATATAAAGGACTACGAGAGTCAACATCTGAATGACTAAAAGCAGCATATGGCCCAGGGGCCACCTGATTACAAGAAAAACTCCAATTACCAGAGTACTACAGCAAGATTACAGGAAAAACTCCAATTCAATGAGAGATCACCTGTTTTTCATCCAGGCTGGATTCATACCACAAACCTGATCATTCTGAAAAGGAGTTGGGTAGTTCTGTGATTTGGCATGGCAACTCAAATATTGATTCATTATATTGTATTAATAATTGGGCCATTACATGATACTACACTATTGTTTGGACAGTCATTGTGTTTTATTAACATTAATGCACAACATCTGTCTTTTATTAACCTAAGTTTAGAGGTTCGGTGCAAAACTTAGAATGTCGGTTGTTTAATTCCTGGGAGCAAAAAATAAATCTCAGTTCACAAACAGCCTTGGAGAGCTGCTGCCAGACATAGTAGGCAGTGCTGGAATGGATTTGGTACCAGAGGGTAAATGTATTTATTCAAGAAATTCAGACTGGAGTTGTTACATCGCCGCAGAACAATGATAACTCCACCAACACGGCTGACAGTCATCAGATGAAAATGAGGCCTTCTTTTCCAGCTCAATTATACTATTCTATAGCCATCTGAGATTTCAGCATGTTCTGGAAAGTGCTCACATTCACTGGCATTTACAAGACCTATTAAGCTCCTGCGATGAAAATATGCTATTGACAGGGTGGGAATGGGGCATTAGTACTGTATTAAGCTACAAAGAAATATCTAAATATTTTAAAGGATTTAAATATCTTTTCTGGCTTTGTTTCATATAGTTTATCAAAATAACACATTGCCATCAGAGATTCACTGAGATTCAGATCAGTTATATCTTTGATTTATGAACCTATTATTCCACCTCATCCTTGGGGAACAAGGAATGATTTCAAAATGTCGCATCCATCATAAATTTGCCATTTAACAGATGAAACTCAAATACTGGGTCCTGCGGGATTGGGCGGCATACAAATTTAATTACTACTACTACTACTACTACTACTACTACTACTACTACTACTACTACCACTTTGACCACCTCATGAGAAGGAAGGACTCACTGGAGAAGAGACTAATGCTGGGAGCGATTGAGGGCAAAAGAAGAAGGGGACGACAGAGAATGAGGTGGGTGGATGGAGTCACTGAAGCAGTCAGTGAAAGTTTAAATGGACTTTGGGGGATGGTAGAGGACAGGAAGGCCTGGAGGAATGTTGTCCATGGGTTTGCGATAGGTCGGACCCAACTTTGCAACTAACAACAACAAATGCTATCACATACATTTTAAGGTTTATCCAATGTCGACAGAAAGAAGGAATCTTGTAACAATTGAGGGTTAGCATGATCTAATGTTATTAAATTAATCAGTGTTCATCAGTAAAATGAAGAAATCACATCATTAGAACATTACCCTCAGATGTGGCTGCTTGTTTCATTTAACAAATTACACGATCAGTTTGTTAAAGGTACTGAGGCAGAACGCTGAAAATTAGTTTGACATTATGAATACAGTTTTTAACCTTGAATCTTCCTTCTTTATCACATTCAGTTACTACAAAATTCCTTTCTAATCTTTACAGAAAGCACATGTATCCATAAACAAAGACTAGGAAATCTTTTCATTTAAACTATAGCTGTTCAAACCACAATTTGCTAGATTTCCACAAAATAGAAAAATATAAATAGGGAAAATATTAGGTCCACTTCACTGGACTTTTTCTGAAGCAAAGCTTAAATATTTGTTGAGGATGCTTTAAATCCAAATTCCTTCCATTGCTATGATCCTTTTTTAATTAATTCCAAAACCAGGTAAAGAAGTACAGTTGTGTTTGAGAAATGAAAGAAGAAATAAGTCAGTTAATAGCCCAAGGCTTGAATTCATAAAATCAAAGAGTGGCTTAGCATTATGTCTGGATATTATCAGTATCATCCATCAAAAAAAAAAATCTTAAAAAGCGAGGGAGAAATCTAGTTTTTCACAGTACGTTCTTTCTCTAAGCCAAACACTTTAATCATATCACACAAATCAGATATGTACAAGACAATGATGGGATGGAGCAAGGGAAATTCAGAGTCATCCTCTGAAAGAACTTGGAATCATAGGAAAAAAATAGCCTGGAACACAGCAGCTTTAGCGCAAGAGATAGGCAAATAGACTTTTGTGAAGATAATTATTTTTATTGCTATCTCCCACTTCAAGAAACATAAACCAATTACTGAACTTCAAAGCAGCATGAAACAAAGCAATGAAAGTGTCAGGTGCAAGCAAACATATTTGAAGGCTGACAACTTTCTTGTGTTCTATCTATAGTACAAGAATCTCTCCAAACTCCTTGCCTTCCCTTGCAAACAAATAAGATACCATGGAACCAAGGGGGGTCAGTCCTAGGGGTCTTGCAGCTGCAGAACGGACTCATAGCTAACTCCCTGCTTGAATGCTCCTCCTTGCCTGGCTGGGAATTTCCCAACAGAAAGGGGCATCAGTTCTGTGTCAATTAATTTGGAAGAAGACTTTGTAGACAACAAAATTAAAAAATAAATAAATCTGTGCCTAAAAAGTTGGATTCAAGAGAATGTGCAAATTACTGATTTACTGCATGAAAACAAGCAAAGTTTTCCACAGGATCTTGAGAAGAATGAAGGTTAAATCAAAATTAGAGACCAGACACAAGAATTTTGAGGTGTTTATTTGTATCCTACCTTATTGTTTTTACAAATAACTCAAGGCAGTGAACCTTCCTTCTCAATGGTGTTATTCATTTTTTTAGTACCGATTCTGTGGGCGTGGCTTGATGGGTGTGGCTATACTGTCGATCAATCAGAGGTGGTACTTGTTGGTTCTCTGAATCAATCAAAATTATCGCTAACAATAATTATTCATGAACCTGTCGGAACTGGCTGAATACCACCTCTGTTCCTCCTCCTATTTTCCCCAGAACTCTGTGAGGTAGGTTGGGCTGAGAGAGGGTGACTGTCCCAAAATGACCCAGCTGGCTTTCATAGCTAAGATAGGATTTGAACTCAGTCTCCCACAAGTAATGAAAGTAAAAATGCAATGTAATATCAATCAGCATGCTTAAATACCTTTTTCATGGTAAAATGAGGAGGGAGTGGGAGGAAGTTTTGACCTCATCAAATCATCAAGATCTTTTCAACATTCAGAGAATGAAAAGCAAAATAGTGAAAACCTCCCTTGTGGCAGTTAAGAGAATTTAAATAGTGTGCTGCAGATGCAAAGGTAAGTCGGTTATCTAAGGAGGAAATGTCTTGATTACTCATATCAAGGTGTCATACAATAACACCCTTATCTCTTCATCAGTCTCTTTGAATAGCAGCCAGAATCATCCAGGAATCCCTTTAGGGTTCACATTCTAATCCCTTTCTTTTTTAAAAGAAATATGTGATTTCTTATATGCATGTCCCCGTCCCCCCCCCTCCAAAAAACAACAACCCTACATTGTATGGATGCCACCTTTGATATTATTTTTTTAAAGAAGTTTTAATTATTTGTCAACATAGAAATTATAAAAAAACAATATAGGGTATATCCAATCAGGGTGTTCTGGTTCTTATACATTTTCATATATATATATCCCTTTTAGTTTTCTTGTATATTATCCTATCATCGTGTAGTAATAAAACACAATATAGACATTTTACCATTTCATCACCTTCCC